>CM021106.1:584446997-584473105 GCA_007115665.2 Sequoiadendron giganteum | reverse complement strand
GGAAGAGTGGAAGAAGGGGATAGAGATGAAGAGAGGGAGAGATAGAGAGAGATAGAGAGAGGGAAAGATAGAGGGAAAGGGAGAGATAGAGAGAGATAATTAGGAGGGGGGAGGTAGAGGAAGAGAGAGAGAGAGAGGAGGAGTGGGAAGGGAGAGGGGAAGACGGGAAGAAGGGGAGATAGAGGGGGAGAGGGAGAGATAAAGAGTGGGAAAGAGAGATGGAAAGGGATAGAGAGAGAGAGAGGGTGAAGAAGGGTCTAAGAGAGGGAGAGAGAATTAGAGGGGAAGAGGAGGAAGAAGAGGATAAAGAGAGAGAGAGAGAGAGAGAGAGAGAGAGAATTAGGAAGGAGAAGGGAGAGGGGAAGAGTGGAAGAAGGGGATAGAGATGAAGAGAGAGGGAGAGAGGGAGGGAGAGAGAGAGAGAGAGGGAAAGATAGAATATTTAAATATTTAATATGTTAGTAATATTAATTAGTTATATAATATTTTTTATATTAACTTAATACATATATATAAATATTTATAGATTAACTAGAATATATAAATAATATATAAATATTATACATAATAGTACAATATATTATATATTATACATAATTTCATAAGAGATTATCATAAATTATAAATTATATATTGAATTATAAACTATATTGTATATTCTCAACTAGATATATTAAAATAAACTATAAATTATTTATTGTAATTTTTTAAATCATATGTTAAAAACTATATTAGATGTTTTAAAATTATATATAAAATAAATCAGATATCTGATTTGAAAATTTCAATTTTTTAAATCATATATTAAAAACTATATTAGATTTTTTTAAATTATATATATAAAAAATTGGATATCCGATATGTCTGACACAAAACCTACTACCTAGGGATTAGCCTCGGGTTTTGCTTCGGAATTTGGCTAGGGCATGCCGATCCTAAGAAGTCAACACAAAAAACATGTTTAACAACTTACCTTGTTTTTCTAGACTTCACCTATGTGGCTGACAGCTTTTTTTACCCTAAATTCATGAAACGAAAAGGGTTTTTAAAGGATATTCTCAGCTTTCTACCAATATAAATTATTCTTTATTTTGAATTTAATAAATAATTATTATTCATTTTCTATTTGAATTACGACTAAAGTCCTGATTGATAGGCTGATTGAAAAAAATCTATATCTTTCAAACTGTATCACATTTTTTCAATCCAAAACATGCGTCACATACTATAGTATTAAAAAAAAAAAAAATGAATTTCATGAAGTTTTGACCAAGTTAAGGTGGTCAGACATACGAATTTTTATTTTTTTAAAGTTGTAATAAAAAATTCATAATTAATTATTTACTTGGAAAAAAAATACAAAAAAATATGCATCACATTGGGACATGAGTCCTCTACTCATATATAAAATATTATTAAAAAATATTATCATTTTATTGTGGTTAGGGTGGTCAGACAAACACCTACTTCTTATTTTTTCCCTGAAATTTTAGTACTATTGCATTGAAATTTCAAATTTTCACCAAATAGAATTTTTTTTTACAAAAATTAACCTAGTAGTTTAGAAACTACATTCAATTTGCCACAGATTCTATTCTTACATATTTTTGAAATAATATAGATAACTTATTCAAATTTTTATGTCAAGTTTCCCAATTCTGATTTTCTGAATTTTCATTGCCACTTAAGGACCTGTTTTTTCCATGATGATCCTACACATACCCATAAGAAAAATCACTTCCAGAGGTACAAAAAAATGAGGGGGAAACTACAACATGCATGGTTGCTAAGGGTAGTGTGTCATCGCATGGCTCGATATGAGTTACCCAATGCGGATCTTCCTAGGTCCCAACCCCCATCCTTGGTTACCTTGGTGACCTCAACAGTCCCTGACCCCCATTCTTACACATGTGGAATCACCTTACCTTTCTTGAAGACAAGGTAATTGATTTGCCATTCCAAGCCTTCTCGTCTCATCTCAAACCTGAACGAGTGCTGGAGTCATGAGAGAGACATCCATTATCTTTTGTTAGTGTGTTTAATACCCATCCCCTAACTATTAATTAGGTTGTCACTTATTTAACTCAACTTCCACACGAGTTACCCAGGATACCACTTAGGGTTTTGGCCCCCATGAGAAGCCACACACCCTACTAGCAATAGGACCTCAAAACATAAATGGGTAAGCCACTGCACAACTACCAGAACCAATAAGAAAATATACCCAATGGGGCAAGCTACATCCCAAGCTAGAACATCAAAATAACATACTTCCAAGTATAAGGCTAAAAACCCACAAAACTCCAATACAAAAATCATCGACATAAGAAATAATTTCCCCACCTCTGGAAGCCTAACCTCGACTACCCAAGAATTCATAATTGAGGGTAATACAAACATTACGATTCCCAAATAAAATTTCAACCGAAATTCAATGAATAAAATCTCCTCAAATCAAAATAACACAAGAGAAAGCTACCTCAAAATGAATCCATTTAAATCATCTTTTTACTTTTCGCTAATACATCCAAAATGAAAAGTGACCTCAACCAATCCTCGACCCCCATTCTTACACATGTGGAATCAACTTACCTTTCTTGAAGACAAAGTAATTGATTTGTCATTCCAGGCCTTCTCATCTCATCTCAAGCCTGAACAAGTGCTTGAGTCATGAGAGAGACATCCATTATCTTTTTTTATTGTGTTTACTACCCATCCCCTAACTATTAATTAGGTTGTCACTTATTTAACTCAACTTCCACACAAGTTACCCAGGATACCACTTAGGGTTTTGGCCCCCATGAGAAGCCACACACCCTACTAGCAACAAGACCTCAAAACATAAATGGGTAAGCCATTGCACAACTACCATAACCAATAAGCAAATATACCCAATGGGGCAAGCTCCATCCCAAGCTAGAACATCAAAATAACATACTTCCAAGTACAAGGCTAAAAACCCACAAAACTCCAATACAAAAATCATGGACATAAGAAATACTTTCCCCACCTCTAGAAGCCTAACCCCGACTACCCAGGAATTCATAATTGAGGGCAATACAAACATTACGATTCCCAAATAAAATTTCAACCGAAATTCAATGAATAAAATCTCCTCAAATCAAAATAACACAAGAGAAATATACCTCAAAATGAACCCATTTAAATCATCTTTTTACTTTTCACTAATACATCCAAAGTGATAAGTCTTGGAGAACATTTAAAATCATCACTACATTTTAATTATACGTCCATTATGAACTTATTTTAAAGAAGAACATCGCATTTAACAACACAATGCATATATATATATATGCTAAGGCTAAAATAATGATCGATTATACCTAACATGCCCTGGATCGACTATGCCTAACATGCCCTGGACGCCACATACCCAAAACTTAAATATGCAAATCTTCCCAACATCGAATACGTAATATTGTGCCATCAACAGACTTAATCACATGATACTTGGGCGCCAGTGCATGGAGCTAGCAGCCGATTTAAATATAATCCAATTTGCAAAACACTATATATAAAAATCTCACAGCAGAGTGTGCCTAATCAAGCAAATCGACTATCAAGGTAGTAAAAGCGAATGGAGAGAAGGATATGGCACAAAATGCAAACCTCCTAACAGTCGATATCCCCCTAAGCATAAGTCCACCAAAAGAAATAGAAATTCCCTCTATTGAAATAAGGTGAAGTTAACAGAGGCTTCCCAAACAGCCACCTTCACAAACATAACAAAATTAAGGAGAAATAGCAGATACGCCAATTAAGTCAGCTGACAACTCAAACCAAAAAAAGAAATCTACAAAAAATGAATGGGAAGGTCGATTCAAAATATAGAGGGAGGGGAGAATAAGAGGCCGCCTTCTCTAACACTAAAAAAAAATGACTTTCTTTCAGCCAGCTACAGACTTACATAGCTGATATAAGGTATTCAAAAAAAAATCGAAGGTAAAGGAAATAATTCTCAGAGCTTGAATAAGCGCCATCCAACTTCGGAAGTCTGAAAATATAAGACAACAAAGCACAAATCGAATGTCTCATCCACATAAACCAAAAGTTACATTAAAAGTATGGATACCAAACAAAATGCATATCGAACCTCAACCAATGCCAGGCAACAGGGAAGAGAACATAGGGTGCGGCTACACTAGGCCAGCATGTAGTTTAAAATGGTCCCTATCGAACTATCCTACAGCCAACTACTCTAATCAACATACGGATCTTCAAGGGTAATGGATGTGCCAAAACAACTCAACTGTAAAAGAAAAAAAACGAAATTTCTTCAATCACCCAATCAAGGCGTCGATAGCCTAAGCACAAATCTATGACTCCATGATAGCCGACTTTAGCAGGAAGAAAAATTAGAGAAGAGTACATTCAACCGCAGACAGGCAAGGCAAAACTTGCAGAGGTTAAAATTTTGTAGCATAGTAAAATACGCAGACGATCCTAGAGCAAGCTTCCAATTAGAGAATAAACGACAGACTCAATTCAGGACAAGAACAAGCATCAACTACCAAGAACGCCTCAATCTGTCCCTAAATGAATTTAATAATAACAATAGAAAACAATTGCAACCCATAGGAAACGAATGAAAACATAAGAGAAGGGTCAAATCGAATGCAAAAAGAAGGAAAACAATGGCCAACCTGAATCCTACGCAGGAGCACGGAGAGAACGAACTGAAGACCCTCAGGTTCGCAACCACAAATCCTCCTTTGATCTTGCTCGATAACCCAGATAAAATTTACTTGCAGATCATCTCAAAACCCCCATAAACGTTATTTACTTTGCCATTATAATCTTTTCCCCGAATAATATTTTCCTTTCCCTGCAAGAAAATACCCACCCATCAAAATTCCAAAACTAGCACAATAAAGCCAACGATGAGTTTTTGAAAACACAAAAATCAATGCAATTAGCAGGTTACCCATTCAAATCCAGTTTCGAGCTATCTGTTTCCATCTTTTCTTGTCTTTTTACAATTTAGTTCCAAAATAATATCTTTTTTAATTTATTTAAAATTTAAAATACTTTCTATAATTCAAAAATTAATTCATTTGATAATAGGTTTATCAATCATTATAAAAATATAATTTAAAACATTATTATTTCATAATTACGATTATCTTTTCATGGTAATACATTATAAATTAAAATAAAATACCATTAAACAAAACTTTCAATCTAAACAATTTAATTTAATGATTTATTAATAACTATATATTCTTTATATTTCTTAACATTTATTTATTTAGTTATTATTTCAAATTCCTCTTTTATATAAATTGTCTTGTAATTCAAATTTTTAATTTAATTAACTAATCTAACAAGGCCATCAAATATTAAGTTCTCCACAATTTTAATAATATAATAACCAACAAAAAACATGGCATAATGAATAAACTTCTTATCTGAATAACAAGTAAGGCCAAAATGGAGGGACATTACACTAAAAGCATGAACTAAAACAATAGAAATCTAGCTAATACTTGGTCTCATCATCTCTGAGTAGAATTTAAAATTTAGTTTAAGAAATCTTAATTTTAGTCTTATGAAATGATTACTCATCCCAAAATAGGGAGAATAGGAGGTAGAACTATTATTTTAACACTAGAATTAATCTACAAAGCGAAATTATTTTCTTTTACAAAGTTATAAGGATTTTTTTTTTTAAATGTTGTGAAAATGGTGGATATTTTCTTGTTATATGTACTTTAGTTATTGAATCTACGCCAGTTTCTATCCTTTCATCTTCTAAACTTCTTTTGGCTTATCAAAACCTTGGTTCCTTTTTGCCTCTTTTCTTTGACCCATTTCAACTATTTAATTCTAATCTCTAATGACGATAAAAAATAATTGATTGTTAATTTCTTCTACAATCTCATAATTATTACTAAGATTCAATTTATATTCTAGTTAGCTCTTAGTAGAGTCACCAACCAATTCATAGTTTTATATTTTTGAGGAAACTAATTCCAAAACCTTAATCAACATACACATTACATGTGATTGTTGCTTTCAAGATACATTAAACCATCATGATCATTATTTAGGAAAATCCACACAACATGTTTGTGATATACATAGTTTCAAGTGGTTCTTTAATAGAAAGCATTTGGTTTGGTGCAATTATTTTATTTCCTTAGTTATTCTATGGTAAAAAAAAAATTTGGGAATGTAGTGATACATAGAGGTCCCTTAAATAATCTATGGGTGTTTCTTTAATAATATGTAAAGGAAGAACTAGATTATTGAAGAGTGTTTAGATCATATAAATACCAACTCAACAACCCACGTACAACTAGTGAAAAAACATCTAGTTTTTTCATGTTACTAGGGACTAAATCCCTAAATCCAACATAAGCACTCCACATAGTAGTCCAAATAGTGGGTGTCTTCCCATGTCACTAGGGGGCATAAAGTACCCACCCAAAATGAACACCTTATCACTAAACATGAACACGGGGTAGAGGAACATAACAACCATGTAAGAGGATAGTCACATATTTCTAAATAAGAGTTTCAGGTCACCACCATGCAAGGAGAAAAAAAATGACCAAATCCATGAAAAATATGATCCTCAACCATGAGCTTTCATTTCCCACAATAGATCCCTTTGACAATATCTACATGAGAATTAGATGTCATGGAATTCAATCTCACAAATATACAAAATAATTATTTAGTAATTAGTAAATCTCTATCAAAAAAAATAGTTACCACCCCTTGATAAAAATAATAATTACCATCCTAATATAACTTAATTATCATAACAATAAAACCTTGATGGTAAATAATAATTATTACTAAGGGTGAAACCCTCATTACTTATAAATGATTTACAAACAACATTTGGATTAATTGTATGGCATAGGATTGACAATCTTGATGACTTCTTAATCCTATAACAAAAATAGTATTATGATTAGAGATTGAATTGAAGGTCACCACAAATAATTCCTTGTGAAAATGATAGATTTTGATTTTCCCATCTATAAAGGGCACCACTACTTAGATATCGAGATGTTTAAATCACTAAGATAAGGCCACAACCTATTAAACTTATAAATTAGACCATTTTGAGAGAAACACTCAAAATTCAAAACTTCATTCTTGAAAACCATAATAGGAGACAAAGTAGGAAGACAAATAGAACTACCTATTGCAAGATAATTTGGAATAGTAGAAACATAAGAATAATTCCTCTAAGGATATGAGCCACTAGTGTGATCAATATTTGCATAAGATCCTTTTCAAAGATCTATAGATTTGGAGCTCAAAATAAAGCTTGAAATACCACCATTGATGACAAGGACATAGGGGAAAGATTAAATATTTTACAAAATAATCAAGAGTTTCATAAGGCTCCAAAACACTAATAGACAATATATTTGTCACAACCTAGACCATATAGTGGTCCTTATAGAACATTCAAATTCCGAAGAATAGGCCCCTTATAAAAATATTTAACTATGAGAAACTAAATCAGCCTCAACATCCTCTTGTGATAATGAACCAATAGGTGAAACCAAATCCACAAGAAAATTGTAGCTCACATACTAAATCTTGGAAGAAAGTAGGAGTGAGTGGGAAGACATTGAGATTGATTGGGAAGAATCTATTCAAAATCTACTTGTTAGAATACTTCATGTTTTGTTCACAAATAAAATATTCTTGAGAAAATAAAATGGAAACTATAACATTGTAGGATTTGATAGGTCATTTGTATTAAGAAAATGTTATTTTAGTGTAGAAAATATAAGTATATATAATTTAACAGGAATATTGATTGAATTTGTCTATGTAGCACCTATGTGGTCCAGTCAAATTCTTCCAAACCATATTTAACATTTTATTATATAAAACCTATTGATTTGAGCTGCATTTTTATAATCAAAAAAGTAATTTATAAGATAAAATTTTGCATAAATGTATGCTTTTGAGGCTTTCAACAAATATAGATTATTAAATATTTTATTTTGATATTATAATTATTTTCTATTTTTTACTACATAGGTTTTTTAGAAAATGCAAACAACTTAGTTTGGCACACATGGTAAAATTAAAAAAGGGGATTTCATAGGGACAAATAATAGTACCCTCTATATTGATGTCCTTTCAATAAAATAATAATAGTTTGGGTACAAAAATAAAAATTTCATGCAATATAGGGAAACATAAACATATAATTAATCTCAATTATGAATAGAGCATTTAAAAAATAAAAATAAAAAGTGTGTACCCTAGATATTAGTTTCAATTTTTTTTTGATAAGTAAGCGTAGTTTTATATTAAAAAGCCCAAAATACAACTATCTGCGATGCAGGTATATAGCAAATTTAACAAGATTTTTTCACCAAAAATTGAAATCTGCATCCTAATTTTCTCAAAACAGCCCCCAAAAATTACAGACCCAAGAGTCTCGATCAGGCTATAAACATATTTTAACCAAACAATGCTTGCAAAAGCATAAAGAAAGACAACTATCTACTATAGACTGTAAAACATATGCCACCATTTACAGGAATTTGTTTAAATACGCGAAATATTCAAACTCCTCTTTCTAGTCCTCGTTGTCAATCGCCATAAGCCCGAAGAACTTCTTCAAGAAAATCATTGCCACTGCTCCTATCGCCCTAGGATGCATTAAACCAGGTCCATGGAGGTCCAAGAGGAATGGGTAGAGCTTCATTGTATCCTCATCCTTCACCCTCTCCACATTAGAAGCCTGTGGGCAGCCTCTTCCTTCCACCACCACTCAAAGGAGCTCGTCCATTCCTCCAAGCAAGCTAGGTATACACATTTTACGCATTAAACTCCTAGCTTCAACCTTCAATACTAGATTATTCAGCAAAGAGGCCAAAAATGAGATGAAATATGCAGATTGTCATGCTCGTACTTTTTACTTTCCAAGTGATTCGAGCCTAAAACCATCTTTATTGCAACTAGCACCAATGACTCACAGTTTAGCAGAATTCTCTTGAGCCTTTGATCAATGATGGTTCGAAAAGAATTCAGCCTATTCTTCGACTGGAGTGAAATGGGGGTGTCGGCCCCAAACCTAGCCAAACCTCCCACCGATACCTCTATAACAAATTTAGAGAACCTAGCCATTAGACTCTGAACAGGAAGCAGCTCAACCACTTAAAAACCAGTCTTTTCAAAAAAAAGGGCTCAAAGAGACTTAAATGAAATTGGTTGCCAACCACTGCCAGCCTCGCCATTGTCCTTCTCATTTGTGTGAGTTGTCTGAACCTAGGTGATATTTCTCTTCCCATGAAAAATAATCATACCCTACTCAAAAAGAGTAGATAAGTTGTCTTTCTCATTCTTTCTGCTTGTTGAAAGGACAAGCTAGTTGTCGTCTGCCTTTGTGGCTAACCATCTGGCTTCTCCCAAGCCTGTACTGCTCCTATGTGGCCGCTCTTGCCACCCACCTTTGCCACCTTGGAGGGGCACCCTCCCTACCACCCACAAGATTAAACTGTTCAAAGAATTTCTCTGAAATCTAGGCCCAGAACACCCATATCAGACAGTAAATTTTCCTTTGTATTACCTTCCCTTAACACATGGTTTATCATTACCTGACCAAAATTTTCCAACCTTAACAAGGTAGTTGCCAAAAATTCTCCTAACTTCTGATTTGGGATCTGTCTTGATCTCAAGGCATTTATTACCAAAGAGGAATCACCTTCTATTACTACTTTACTCACACCCAGCTCAGCACAAAATTCCAAGCCCAAGATCAAGGCTTGGAATTCATCTGCATTATTTGAACCTACTGGCAGAGCTTGCACTAACCTTCCCACCACCATACCTTGTGAATCTCTAACTATGCAACCAACTCCTGAAGGCCCAAGATTTCCTTTGGAATCTCCATCAAAATTCAATTCTACTCATCCTGGTTCCAATGGACACCAAACTATTCTCTTGTGTTCTTTTGTTTTTGTTTCACCACCTGAATTCCAAACTTTTGGAACACACAAACCAAGCCATTTCTTTAGTATCCAAGCATCCCATTCTATGAAATTCCCTTTTTTCTAATTTAATTCTTCCAGTCTGGCGTTAAATAATTCTATAATGCTAGCCTCAATCTTACACTGTAACCTGGGGATTGAAAGCTCCTTATCCTAAAAAATGTGCCTATTTCTCTCCTTCCAAACTTCCCACAAAAATACCGATGGGCTCGATATCCATAAATCCCCAAACAAAGATTGCTTTCCTTGTGATGACCACGATTTTAACCAATCCAATAAATTGGATGGCATGGTTGACTACCATCTTAGCTTTGATCTTATCCAATTCCAAATGGCCTGAGTGTAATTACAATTTAAAAATAAATGATCCACTGTCTCTTCTGCTTTCTGACACAATGCACATCTGGAGGGTCCATGGAAACCCAATTTTGCAAATCTATCACCTGTTAAAACTCTACCTTGTGTCATCGCCCATGTAAATATTCCTACTTTAGGTAGACAATCCCTATTCTAGCACAATTGAGTTGGCAGTATGGATGACTCACTCCATGACCGAGCCAAAATAGAGTATCTAGTTTTGGCTGAGTAGACCCCTGTGGGTGAAGCATCCCATCTCAGCTTATCCCTTCCTACTCTTTGTCATATGCTCCTTTTTACCAGAATTTTATCCATTAAATCCACCTCATGATCCAGCAAACCCAATTTCTTGAAAGGTTTCCATCGAATTAACCCCTGCTTTGATTTTGACGAACCTTCAAAATAATCACTAACTTTTGAGCCCCAGACTTGTATAGATTTTTCTTTAATCCTCCCTAATGCTGAATTATCTGCTAATTTAGTAAAACCTTCCCAAGAATCTTCCCAAAATAGAGCTTCACCACCATCCATCACCTCCCAAGTTATATAATCCATTATAAGATCCCTGGAGTTGCATATGAAGTTCCAAATTCTGGAACCAACTGGAAGAGACTTGGTCATGAGAAAGCAATTTGGATCTTCATATAAATACTTGGACTTAACAATTTTGACCCATTTCAAGTCAGGTTGTGAATGGATCACCCAAGATAATTTCGCCCTCAAAGCCTTATTCTACAAGAGAATATTCTTCAATCCTGCCCCATCTTCCTCTCTTTTCTCACACATTTTTTTCCATTTCACTAGTGGGAACTTCTGCTCAACGTTGTATTTCCAAAAGAAATCCCTCATTAACTTATTTAGTGATTTTTTATTCCAACCATTAGAGGTAAACAAGACATCATATAAATTGGAAGAGTTGAGATCACTAATTTCAACATTGTTAATCTACCTGCCCGTGATAACCATTTGTTCTTCCAAGATGCAATGCAGTCCTTGACTCTTTCTATCAAAGAATTCCAAATCCATCCACTTTGGACTCCCTTTTATAACGGTAATCCGAAATATTTGCAGGGTAATTTTCTGTTTTTGAAACCTAGAATCCTTAAAATCTACATTTTTATAGCACACTGAGTATTGAAAAATAAAGCTTCTGACTTAACCATACTGACCTCTTTCCCTGAAGCAAAAGAATAATTATCTAGGATACCTTTCAATCTCCTTGATTTTTTCACTGATGTCGAACCAAACAACATTGTATCATCAACAAATTGTTGATGTGTGACCGCAAGTAATCTACTAGTCACTTGAACTCCTTCCACCTCCCCCTTGCTTATGGTGTTCTCTATTGCTCGGCCTAAGGATTCTGCCATAATGATGAACAGGAAGGGGGACAGGGGATCTCCCTACCTAAACCCCCTTGATGCCACAAAGAAACCTTCCGGAGAGCCATTCACCAACATCGAGTAGCACGAAGATGCTACCCATCCAAACAACCAATCCAACCAAGCTTTATGAAACCCAAAGGCTTCCATTACTTTAAATAAAAAAATCCAATTCACTCTGTCATAAGCCTTCTTAATATCCAGCTTTAGAAACATTGCTGATTTTTTCATTTTCTAAATCAAATGAATGGCCTCCTAGGCAATTATCACCCCATCTAATATCAATCTCCCTAGGAGAAAACTAGTTTGTTCTTCTGAGATGATCCTAGGCAAGAGTTTTTTCAATCTATTAGCAACCACTTTGGCCAATAATTTGTAGAGTGAGTTGCAAAGGGAAATTGGGTGAAAATCATCCCATGCATTTGGCTTCTCCTTCTTTGGTATTAGATCAATAAATGTATTATTTACTTCTTTAAATACTCTTACTGAGCTCCTTGAATGTTTTATTGCTTCATACAAATCTCTACCCACCACATCCCAACACTTCTAAAAGAAAATCGTTAGAATTCCATCTGGTCCAGGAGCCTTCTCCGAATGAAGTTCAAAGGTCGACACTTTTATTTCTTCTTTCGTGAATTTAGCATTCAAAG
Source organism: Sequoiadendron giganteum (assembly GCA_007115665.2). NCBI lineage: Eukaryota > Viridiplantae > Streptophyta > Pinopsida > Cupressales > Cupressaceae > Sequoiadendron > Sequoiadendron giganteum. Next base: position 584,460,721 of record CM021106.1, on the reverse strand, counting down.
AATCCCTCATATCTTGTGTTACTAAAGAATGAATTCCTTTAAGGCTTTTTGTCTGAGTGTCCAAGCGTGATCCTTCCCTATCATTAATCAAATTTTGAAAAAAACCAATTGTTGAAGCCTTGATTTCCTGTGGATCTTCCATTAAATGACCATCTAATGTCCTCATACAAGTAATTTTATTTATTGAACTCTCTGAGCTTTTGTCGAGTTATGAAAGAATTTGGTATTGCAGTCACCCGCTCTTAGCCAAGTCTCTCTCGACTTCTACCTCCAAAACACTTCTTCTTTAACTAGAATATCATTTAATTTTCTTATGAGCTCCTTTTCCTTCTCATAAGTAGCCTCATCCATACCTTTTTGGTAGATACCCTCTATTAGAACTTCTAATTCCTCCTCCACTCTAAAATTTTCTTCAAAAATATTCTTGAAGCAAGCCTTGTTCCACTGCTTAATTTGTTGCTTAACTTATTTAAGCTTGGATACAACATTAAACATTTTAAATCCTCCTAACAAACACTCTTTCCACCATGCATAGATACTAGACCTAAAAATTTAGGATCCTTAAACCACATCAATTCAAACTTAAACGGACATCAAATTGGCCCTTTGTCTACATCAACTTCTAAAAGAACCGGAAAGTGATCTAATCCACTCCCAGACATGATCTTACTATCTAGTCGGCAGGGGAACAAACTCAAATTCCCTTTAAAGAAAAACCTATCCTGCTTCCCCGCAATGCTACAAAAACCTTTCCGTTTATTGGTCCATGTAAAAATTCCATTTCCAAGAAGAATTTCTACCAAAGAATTCCTTTTCTACAAATTGTTGAAAATATTTATGAGATTGTAGAACCTTTCCCACCCCACCCTTCTTATCTTCAGACCTCAAGATCACATTGAAATCCCCGCCCAAAATACAAAATTCCTTATCCACATTGCATAGAAACCCATCTAATTCTTGCCACACCATTCTTTTAAGAGAGCATAAGGATGGCCCATATACATTAATAAGAAAGAATTGCAAATTAGAAATCAAACTTCTTACCCAACAAGCCTGCCAATGTCTTTTGGATACCAAATCTTCAACCATGACTACCCGGGGCTTCCACAATATTAGCAGACCCCCTGATGCACTTCATCTCCCAATCCCATCCACTTCCAATGCTTTAATTTTTTTCTAAACTTAACTAGATCCTGGTCACCCAACTTCGTTTCTTGAAAAAGACAGATTTCAGCCTGATTTGTTACCATTGCATGCCTTACCAGGCACCATTTGTTAGGGGCATTGAGACCCCTAACGTTCCAAGTTAGGAGTTTCATTTTTGTTCAGGAAGAGCATCGCTCTTCCCTACTTTGATCATGGAGTCAATTTTTTGTTGACCATTTGCCTCCCCATCCCATTTCCTCTTTTCTAGGTTTGATATCCTACCTCTCTTCTTATTCTCGCCACATTCTGGCAAAGATTTACTCATTTCTTTCTAATGAATTCCTAACTTTAACCTAATCTTTGCCAAACCTCTAGAGCATTTTCACTTCTTTTCTGATTATGGAGACCCATCAGCAAATCCTACCATATGCTCGTCTGGACCCATACCTACATCCCCTAAATCCACCTCCATTACCTCCTCTAACTCCCAAGTGTTATATTTTGCTTCTTCTACCAAAACAACTAACTCTTTACCCACTTCTATTAACGAATCCAACTCTACATTAGAGAAATCTTCGCCTAAAATCTCTAGGACCTTTGAAATCTTCCCTTCTAGAGACAAACTTTGATTTACATCTACTTATTTCACCCCAGCCGGATTGTCACCCACATCACCCTTCAAAAAAATTTGGGTAATATGTTGATATGGAACATAATCCAACACCTTCTTCTGAGTAAGAGTTTCTCCATTCAAACCCTCGATAGCTAAGAAAAGGTTCCCCTCTTGTAAAATTTTTCCATTTTCCTGAAAACCCTCAACATCCACCTCTGCTTTTGAGCTCCCCACCTTGCTTAGTGATTGTCTACTCCCCAGCAGTCTCACTAGACTAGCCCTAGTGAAACTATCACTTTTTTTTCTTTTGAATCCAACTGCCATAGTCCAAGATTAATTCAATCTCTTCATAACAATAACGAACCAAAATATTTTCCACACAGATCCTCACATGTGAAAAAGACTCTCCTTGTTTTTTCCTTTCTTCAGCACAGACAAAAGTTCCCAAACGGTTCTTAATTTCTTCTAAACTGCTTGGCTCCCAGAACTCCATTGGTAGATTCGGAAAACTATACCAATCTTGCACTATTTCCATCACATGCAAAGCAGGGTTGAAGCTCGCTTTCCATCTTCACAAATAGAAACCACATCCATCCAAAACCCAAATACTATTCACTATCGTTTCTCTCAGAGTTCTGCTTGGACAAGTCACCAAGAAAAAACCATTTTGTAGGGTTTTAAACTACAACTCATCTCCCCAACGAGATTTCCACCATTTTATGAAATTATATCAGTTCAAATTCACTCCATACCACTTCCCAATTAGACCTAAATTTTCCAATCTTAAAAATTTTGCTTGAAGCTTAACTGCACTTACCACCAAGGTGGTGCGTCCCCTCGGGATTTCGTTCCCTATTTTCACTGTCGGTCTCCTAGCTTCGTCCCCCTACTTCTCCTCCCTAACCTCCTCCCATACCGTATCGGGCTTCTTTTGTTGCCATAATTCCTTATCGAACCCTTTCCTTTTATTGAGGAATTTGTCTCGACCCACCATTTCCGACCTTTCCAAACCTCCATTTCCTTTCTTTCCACCTTCATTTTGTCGTAGCCTGCGGAAGGCATCATTTCAATAACCACCTCCCCTTTGTTGCCCTCTAACACCCGTTCTGTCATTTTCAAATCTTCTTCCTATTTTATCCCCCACCTCAACACGTGAATCATTTCAAAAAATTTGCTCTTGTCGGGTCCATCTATCTTGATGCCAGACCCCATCAAAATCCACCTGTCGGTTATCTCTGAAACCTTCCTGGTTTCGCCCAAGCCTTCTACCCATAGATGACTGTTGCAAATCCTGAGCTCGCACCATTGCAGACGATATGCTTCCTTTTATCATAAAATTTGTTATAGATATTAGTTTCAATTTTTAATGTGTAATAAATTATGAAAATGTTTTTTTAGGTTACATTTTATGCCATGAGGAAATATTACTTCATAAAACACTATGAAGTATAAGTAACACTTTACAATATAATATTTTTAAAATGATATTTTTTCTTAATTCATTTCTAATATTAGGAATAGAATAACATAAGAAATATAAAAATTATTAGTTTACATTATCTTCAAATTATTCATAGTTCGGTTTCTATGATTGTGAGTATTTTAAATGTTAAAAATATGGAATAAACTAGACATATCAAACCTAAAAGCTTAATGCAGAAGCAATAAACCTTGCAAATGAAACCCTAAGGTGTAAGAAATGGGTGATCCCACAATTGGACATTGAACTGATTTTTTTTTACTAAATCTTCACTTTCGGGCACCTCTAGCCGCTAAACCATGAGGAATTTGAAGATGATTTTGTATACACCTAAAATTGGTCTGGAGAATCCGATTAATTAAATACAACTTATTTGATAAATTATCCTAAATTCCTCTACTATTGAATACATAGATATATTTATTTATATAGTTCACGTTCACATTCACATTTAAATTCATACAATTCTTCTATTATCTCATCTTAGTTAAATAAACAAAATTAAATACTTTGTTTGATTTAATTATCATTTCCCTATTTTATTCTATCACATCAAATCTTAAATTAATTAAATAAAGATCAAACACTTTATTGATTAATTACCATATTCTTCTATTTTAATTTAATAAACAAATCCTATGGTTTGTTCTATTAAATTATTTATCCCTCTTTGGCTACTTTAAATAAATCAAAAATATTTAAATAAAGGCATAAAGAATATTCCTCTATATTTCCTCAAAATCAAATTAGATATCCTATGTCTAATTTATGTCAAAATATGTCAAAATTAATGCCTTCAAACTTCACGAGAAGTTTTGGAGACAAATTGCAAATTCATCTCTCAATCCTCTTCCATCAATCCTTCATCTTCTCTTGCCCGATGTTTTCATGGGTAGAGACAATCCCCAAAATCTTCTCAATCTCCTTCATCTCTCACCATTAAATCCTCCATATTGAATCCAAGCCTCTCTTTTCTATCCCTGTGCATTTCTGCTACCAAGAAATCTATAAATAAAGCTTCATTCAACCAAAAAAAAGATCCAGATTATCAAGCTTATGCACTCTTACTCTACAGGAATTCAAGCATCAATCATCAAGCATCAAGCAATTCAAGCATCCAGCATTCTAGAATCATACCATGGCTGCCTTATGTAGCTCCATCCATCAGTCTTTATGTCAATTCATGTTACGGTAGTTTCTTTTTATCATTTAGTACTATAATATAGCTTCATATCATTGCATCAGCATCATTTCGTTCTTTAGATTGTCATTTTAACAGTTATAGTGTTATTTAAATCTGAGAGTACAATAGCTTAATAAATCTTTGAAGATAGGAGACAATGAGATGCTTTCAGTAGATTATTTGTTTATTCTTTGATACAATGTTTTATTAAGAAGTTTTTTATTCTTGTTTACTTATTCACACTTATAGATTCAAACTATTAATTTGTGACATTTTCTCTGTAGATTCTAAATATGTTTAAAAAAATAAAAATGAATCAAATTGCATTTATTTTTCCATCTCCTTTGAAAACTAGTTTTTATCAGTAAACACCATTTTTAAAGAGTGATGCTCATCGTAGACAACATAATTTTTTTTATATGAAGGATTAAATTCTTGTTCTTTCGAATTTAGCTTTGTAACTACAATATCTAGCCCGTTCATTTGGTTTCATAGTGTTTTATTGGATATATTTTCTTAATCAAGTTTTGATGTCAAACCAATTACAATTTAGACATAGGCAAACCGTAAACATCACAATTTTTTTTGTATGTATCAAAATTCAAAAAAAATTAATAGATCAAGGACATCAATACCTAGCCCGAACATATTTTTCAGAATTATTTTTGATAATCTACTTTTTTCCACATGTGCAAAACAAAGAGCTTGATTTTCAGTGAAAAACCTACATTCACAAGAAATAAAAAATAAATATAATAATTAAATTAAATATATTTAAAATTATACTTTTTGGGAAGCTTATAATAAGGACTACATACAAAAAAATAAAATTAAATGAATTCATTTGATCTCCCAAAAGGTAAATCAAAAGTGGTTTTTTATTAGCATTTTGATAGGTGTAAAGGAGACTTCGTTATAGGTATGGTTTAAAACTAGCGGGGTTCTATCCAAGGGGGTTTAATCTAAGGTGGTTTGATTAAACCCTCTTCAATTGGAATCCTTTAAATTGAAATTTTCAAGGCTTAAATCATTATATTTTCTAAAAATATGTGATTTCAACAAAAATTGAGATGTCCCAAAAAGTGTAAACCGCTATTGTGGGATCACCCAAAGTTGAGTTCATCATTTTATATAAATGGAAAAATCATGCTCACATAAATAATGTGGGCTAATTAAATAATTAAAATATATATTTTGGATTAAGTAGTAGGTTGTATTGGTGGGGCCCCATCCATGAAGACTAGCAATAATCTAAACATAATATAAATTAAATCTTTCTATATTTGACATGGGATCTAAGGATTCTCTAAGGTGATGTAAAAAACATTATTTTAGTTTTCTATTCACTATCATTGTCTATCCTTAATTCTTTGGAGTATCTAACTAGATGAACATACAATTTTTTTCTTCGTATCCAAAATTTGACTATAGATCCTCCTCATGTTAAAGGAGGGATAAAAAAAATGTGATACCTTTGAACTTTTTTAGTGCATTCTATTATTTCTAGATGTTATAGCCAATAAATTCATCACACCTTCATTTAATAACTTAGTACAACCTATCTTAGTTTTCTTCTCTAGAATAATGTAAATTATCTTATTTATCAATAATATATGCAAATCAAGCACCTTTATAGTAATCAACTCATTAAAAAAGGGCATTAGCTATAGAATATCACTACAAGTGCCCTTGGGTACTTCCAAGATCCCCATGACCTGATTATATTACCTTATTGTTCCTCGTCCTCCACCCTTTCCTTCTAACGACATCCCTATTAAAATTGAAATTCAAGTATAAAATCATTTTCCTTACAATTTGATGATTCTATTTAGAATTATTCCACCAATATTATTTCCCTTATTTATTTTTTGCATGATACTTACCAAAAAAATCCTATCCTATAACAATTCCAACACCTAACAAAAAGATTTTAATAGTTTAGAGTGTATATTTAAATTTAATATCCCACACCTATAGGAAAATATTGTATACTATAGAAATATCAATTTACACCAATATCTATATACACTTAGTGTGAGTACACTTAGTGTGGGTACACTTAGTGTCTTAATAGGCACCAAATCATATGTATCTAAAATTTTACTTATATTACATAATAGATTCAACATGTAGATTGGAATGGGAGTAATCCTAAAAAAAATAGATACGGGATTAAATAATTGATACCAAGGCTTAAAAAAGAAGGGAGTTAAATCCCAAACCCATGGACCATTAGTAAAAATATTATCTCTATCCTCCAAAGAGACATGATATAGTAATAAACTCCTATGTATAAGGGTATAACACAATTCTCACTCCTAAATATATGGTTTTCAATTAGATGAGACCCATTCCTATCACTTCCATTTTTTACAAGAATTTTAATTAATATTTTTTACACATATCCTCAAATAAGAGTGAACTTAAATAAGATAAATTTTTATTAGAGATTTGGGGAGATTTTTTAAATATTTTTTATTTTATTTTGGATCTATTGTGATTAGGTTATCTTTAATTTATTGATTGGTATACAAGTTAAAAAAATTATTTTTATTTTGATAGGTAAATAGCTGGTAAGTCTAGCACCTTATATTAACGATCAGAAAATATTTACAGTTTGCCTTTCGATACAGTTCTTTCCTTAAAACACAATAGACATGCCCAAAATTAAACTTCTACTTTCTTCCTACCAACCTAACTTAAGCTATCTGCAGCATTTATATAGAAACAAAAAAAGCATCTGCCTGGTTTTCATGTGCGCTTGGACCTTCTGCCTCTCGATTTCCAAGGCCCACGTAGGCCAGTGAATAGGGGACCGTTTGCATCATGTCTTGTGCCCTTGGTCGTCTCCTCTCTACGCATCTATTTTGTGAGTCACGCGAGATTTTACTGGACATTCCAGTTTGCATTTCCTATGGGTCGGGTCGCTCGCGATATCCTCCACGTCCCGACCATCTTCTTCTACCCAGTCCTCCCCACAATCTAGAATTATTGGAGGAACCAGTCCATTATCTTCTTCTTCGTTATTGTCCACTTCAAAACGTTTGCTTGCCATAAAGTTTCCCAGGGCCTCTTTTGACATTGGCTCTGTGAGCCCAGTCGTGCACAGGAGGAAATTGAGATTTTTGTCTATGACCGTGCATCGCCCCTCTAGCTCCTCTGGCTCTAACATTTTTAAGATAGGTAACTTTGGTACTGGCCTCCCCCTGGTCCGTTTTAGCAGATAGTAATGTTGTGGCATGGGTATTTTCCTGTGCTCGTCAATATTGTCCAAGACTGCATCTATTTCACCCAGATAAGTGTGCTTGAAGACACGCTGACAGAGATTCTTGACCTTGGCTTTCACCATACCCCTAAAAAGAGCTATGGCCATGAACATTTCAGTTATGTTTGTATTGAGGCGATGCTTGTGATAGGACCATATGAACTCCCTACCCAGCACCTCTTTTACCGCATGCATTACCAGCTTATCTTTAACCGTAAGGATACCACGAAGTCTTGTATCTATTACCTCTCCTTGGAAAGGGATCATGGTGGTGGTGGTTTCCAGGCATATCAAAGTATCCATTTTTCTTCACCAATCTTTCCAATGCCTTCGTTGTAATGACTCTTACCACTACGGTTTTCTATACTTATAAACAGTTGCTTATTACTTCTGAACCTACTTTGAAGGCGTTGTCCCATCACACAAGTAAGCTTTACTCTCGTCCTACATTCTCGAGGGTTGCTGACTAATGTGACACAATAAAGTTAAAATATTTTATCTACAAGTTAAAAAATGATTTTATCCTATCTTTTAACCATAACCATTCATCCCTATAATCTAAATCCAATCTCTACATCTATTCTTTCATCATCTTAGTTTAAATAAATGATCATAGATTGATCCATATAATTTAAATGGTCCTAAATTTTGGCCCCAAACCTTTAAATTTAAATTTGAGGTTTGGGTTCATGTTTTCCTCCCTTACATACTATTATGCATGTTGACAAAAGTATGAATTATTTAAAATTTCATGCTAGGATTGTGTATTTAAAGACTAACCATAATTCAAAAAGAGTAATTTAAGAATATATTAAGCACGTATAGAATTTAATCATATACACTAACATTAGATCATCATCCTAGGAGAATATGACACACTTATGTGATGTACTCAACCTTAGTTCACTACAATTAAAATAGTACATGTAGTTAGGGAAAATCAGATACAAAACTAAAACAACAAGATATGAAAACCCTAAGAAGCACAATAGAGCACACACTAGCATGAAAATCAAAACAAGAAAACAAAGCAAACCGATCTCCAAGCTAGATTTGATTTATCTCCATTGCTCTTCTCCACCTGCATGAGAATGCAAGATTTTGAAGGTTTGAATGATTTGATATGTTGATTGCTCATTTTCGCAACATAACAATAAGATGAAGATAATAGAAGAAAAATAGATAGATAGATAAGAAGTTTGAGAGAAATTTTGGCAGAGTGAGGATGCTAGAAGAAGATTCCCCAAATGGCATGTGAAAGGCTTGATTTATAGGAGAAGGCTGATTTGATTCAATGGCCAAGATTAAAAGTCAAATTTGTGATATGTATGGCTAGGATTAAAAGTTTATTTTAGTGTCTATGACGCACATTAAGTGGGTTATGACATGAGGCTAAAATTAAGATGTGAGGAAATAAGTGGGATTCTTTTATTTATTTGGAGAGAAAAGATGCCTATGACGCACAATGAATGGGGGTAAAAATAGGATGTGAGTGGGAATCTCATAATTTAAATAATAAAATTATTTAAATTATTTATGCATGTGAAGAGTTGTAGTCATGTGACACATGTTGCAATGTGACAATAAGTGAGGGATTAATTCAAATATTTAATTTGAATTATTTTGAGACATGTGAAGGGGGAATTAATTAAATAAATGAGATTTATTTAATTAATTGGGAAGGTGATTAAGTGGAATAAATGGGATAAGTGGGATAATGTAATGACCTAGGGTAAAATATTACAAGATGTTTTACAAGGTCATGTATCGACTAGGTAATGTTATGACATGGACAATTTTGGGTGTCTACATTTTGCCCCTCTTTGAGATGATGTTCGAGATGGTGAAATTTATGTTGAGTAACATCATTTCAAAGAAGCTAAGGTATGGATAGATGAAAAAAGATGATGCCCCAACCACTTGAAAAAGTGAGGAGTATGATGAATGAAGGAAAGGGATGATAGAATAATATGATGATGCAAAAGATATGAAGAAATGGGATGATGATATAGAATATGATAATGATGATGATGCCCCCTCGAGAGGATAGGCGGGTTGCATAAACACAGATATTCTCTTGAAATGAATGAAATGATAAAGGAGGGGAAAGATGAATGATACAAGATAAGAAGTAGATGAAAAAGAAAAATGACACACTATGCTGCAATAAAGTGAGCAATCATATGTTTGATATAACACTAGACGTTATGCACCAAGGTGACGATGTGTCTCATGCCCCAATGTAATACAACCTTGTCTAGATACAAGATATGAATATTAGCTGGGAGTGATTCAAATTTGATGCAAATGCAAGATAAAAATGATAACACACACAAGCAAGCAAGCATGCAAAAATGATTAAAAAAAAAACAAGGTATTTCCCTTGTCAAGCTGTAAACCGATGATTAATTGATTGATTGATGATGATAGTGTTGCCATTGTGGGGAACAATATATCCCTAGATCAACACAAGGATGATTGATTGATTGGGTTTACAACAAGATTAGGATCAAGACCAAAGTGTGATCGGATAATTTGACTTGATTGATTAGCTTGGTTGGTATGGATTAAGGATTGACTTGCATTTAGATTATTTTTTGGAATGATTGAAGATGTTGGATTTGAAGATTTGGATGATGGTTGATGAATTAAATTGAGGAATGATTTAGATTGATTGGATTGATGGAAAAATGATTTAATTTGATGATAATGATTGGATTGATTAGAACAATGCATTTGATTAGAAGAAGTGATGTGATTGATTATAAGAATGGATTTGATTAGAAGAAGTGATGTGATTAGATAATTTGATGAAGAAATTGATTTGAAGAAGTTGAATTGATTGGAAGAAGTGATTTGGTTTGATTTTATTGCTTGGATTTTTGAAATGTTTTGTTTTTTTGGATTTTTGAAATGTTTTGAATTTTTTGGATTTTTGAGATGATTTGATTTTTTGGATTTTTGGAATATTTTGATTTTTTGGATTTTGAAATATTTTTGATTTTTGGATTTTTTCAAGACCTTTTCAAATATTTTGCATTTTTGGGGATATTTATTTTATTTTATTTTTTAAAATGTTTTGATATTTTGGATTTTGAAATGTTTTGATTTTTTGGATTTTTGAGATGATTTGATTTTTTTGATTTTGAATATTTTGGATTTTTGATTTTTGGATTTTGAAATATTTGGATTTTTGGATTTTTTCAAGACCTTTTCAATATTTTGTATTTTTTTGGGGATATTTTTTATTTTATTTTTATTTTTAAAATGTTTTGATATTTTTTGGATTTTTGAAATGTTTTGATTTTTTGGATTTTGAAATATTTTGATTTTGGTTTTTTAAATGTTTTGATTTTTTAGATTTTTGAAATGTTTTGATTTTTTTGGATTTTTTCAGGACCTTTTTCAATTTTTCTTGGATTTTTTTCAAGACTTTTTGGAATGTTTTGAGATTTCAATGGATGAAAATTTGGGTAGCCTTTATGCTAGATACCAATGACAAGGGAAAACCAAGTCTAGGTGCAAAGAGATATATGGGATTGATGGATGAAAGGGTGGGTGATAGGATAAGGGAAAAAAGGCTCATGATATATGGATGGATAAAAAATGATAGGTCATAGTGAATGAAATGGATGTATGCATCATAAGAGGGAAAGGATATGATCTCCAAAGACTATGTCGCATAGGAATAACATGCCCCATTCTAGGTACAATACTTAGGATTCTTCATGAAAATTTTTATGACACTAGAATATCGATAGGCTTGTTTGGAAGGATGAGGTATAGCAAAAGATATCCAAAGCATGTTTCAACATTTTGCCCCATATTTTTATCAAGATCAAAAAGAGGAAGAGAGGATGAATGGACTCAATATGATAAGTATATGGGTATGATGGATAAAGATGGTAGGTAGGATGGAAATGATATGATAAGAAATGACATGATAGGATAGATAGTGCAGATGAGACAAAGTGCCCCCAAGTGTAAGTGACATAGAAGATCAACCTACACATGATGCCTGTTTGCCAGGTTTTCATCATGGTACTTATCCAAGACGCCTGTTTACTAGGTTTTCATCGTTGGATGAAGGAATTTCTCTTTACTCTCTTTTTTTTCTTTTCTTTTTCTTTTTTCTTTTTTTTTTGACTTTTTTTTTATTTTTTTGGCTTTTTTTATTTTTGGATAAGAGAAGGGGAATATGGATAGGAGGGACTCAAGTTTCTAGTTCCATGAAAGATGATAGTCCCACTAGAGATGGATGTCATCGCATGGACCATGTCAAATGTCATTATGCTCATAGATGTTGGTAAGGGATGACATGAAAGGGAGATGGAGTAGGTAGATGATGGATTATGATGTGGATTATGTAGGGAAGATGGATGGGAGGCTTAGCCAAAAGCATGGACCATAGGAATGTGATGGGGGAGATCTATAGGATAATGAGTGAAGGGTGAGGAGATGGAGGTATGTGGATTTTTTGTGAAATGAAAGGGAACCATGACCAATGGTTGCACACACTGTGATAAACGTTGAATCTTTTGATGTGGAGGGGGTGTAGGAAGCAATGGAGATGGTTTCTTAGGAGATGGGTGATGAAGTGCTTTAGGTACCCACATAGATTTAGTATTTTTATGACTTTTATTTTTCTTGTGGGATGGAATATGAGATTCTTGAATAGAGTGAGAATGTGAGGTGGAAGTGGATGGTTGGGATTTTTGAGATGTAGATGCCTTGTTTGACTTGTTTTCCTTTTTCTTAGGTACCCAAACCATTTTTTTTTTAGACTTTTCTTTTGAAAGTATGAGCTTATATTGCTTTTTGGATGGATTTTTCTTTGGTTCTTTTCTTTTGTGTTCTAGGGCATGGGGACCCTTCATATTTTTTTATTTATAGATAGAGGCATCAAAAAATTTGCTTTTGAATCCCATGGATATGGTGGAATGAGTGAAAGCTTCATGTTTAGACAATGTGTGCATTGATTGGTCATGATTAGGATTTTTAGAGGATTTATGGATAGGTGGATAAGAGGATTGGATAATGGGGATATTAGGTGTTGGGAGTAGTGGAGGTAGATTATATGGATGGATATTAGGATTTGGAAGCAATGGTGGAAAAGTTGATGGTGGAAGGTGTACGGTCACATGCTTTTGATATTTTTAGGATGATGGATGAGGGATAGCAACATATTTTTTAGGCGTATGATAGGATTTATGGTGGAAAGAGGACTTAGGATGGGTGGAGGAAGTAACAACATCTTTAGATTGGTGTCCTTGGGGTGTATAGCCAAGGCCATAAGAGCGTGGAGGGACCTTGACATGGATTGGCTCCAAAATACCTTGTTCATGAAGGCCTAAACCTTTACCTTGATAGTTCATGTTTTGAAGCATGTGATGGACAATGGAACTAGGTGTGTTTTGGACACTAGACTTGAGTTCATTATTAGATAAATAAGTTGAAGTGGATAAAGGTTTTTGTTGTTCTAAGGAGGAACATTCATGAATAAAGATGGATAGACCAATAGGACATGTTGGTGGATTTGAAATGTGGCTTATAGTGGATGTGGAAGGATCATTAGGATCTTTATTATGTTCATTTAGATCCATAATATTGGTTTGATCTTCTACATTTACTTGGGAGGCATGTGTCAAATCATGATAAGTGGATAATGCAGGATCATGGATAGGACTAGGTAGGGGGTCTATTGGAGAGATGGAGGTTTCTTGCTCATGGATAGGTGAAGTGATAGGATCTTGACCATGGAATGCATAAAGTTGGATAAGAGGATCATCATGGCCTTCTTGATCATAGGTAGGATCTAGATCATAGAGGGAAGCTTCATCATGAATAGGACCAAGTATGTTATGAGTGGGATCATTAGAAGGGCCTAGATCTTGATTAGAATGAGAGGTTAATTTTTCTTCATGCTTAGGATAATGCTCTTGACATAGCTCTTGTATTTGAGTGTAAATAGAAGTGGAAGACTCTAGAAGAGGCTTGGTATGCTCTTTATGATCAACAACATGAGGGCATGATGATA
>CM021106.1:584188286-584446897 GCA_007115665.2 Sequoiadendron giganteum | reverse complement strand
GACTAGACCTCATGATCTCTTGCCTACAACATGATGCTTTAGCCAATCGAGCTAAGCCCATTGCTATCATTTTATTTCAATTAAATATGTATTTTTAATTATTTGTTCTTATTTATATAACATTAAAAACTCTTCAAAATTAGATGGAAAAATAAGCTTTGATCTCAATACCCTCTTCAATGGTAGTTTTTTTTTTTTTGGATCAACAAGGAGGGATTATTTAGATTGGCCCCACACCAATGGAGGTCACAAGGGGGACCTCCCCCCCTTCAAAAAATTCAACATAGGACTACTTATTCAACTTTATTCAACTAAGAAGCCACAATGGAAATCCAAGATACACCACTTGTAATTCAAATTTAAGATGTCACTTTTGGGGATTCAAACATGGGTCTCTATCTTGAGAGACATTACTTTTTCATTTAAGCACAACCCCATTTGTAACAACCCCCATGTTAGCATCTTGTTGTTTTCCTTCCTTGATGGATTCCGATAACTGTATATTTTGTATTTGCACTATTCGTCCCTTAATTATTTTGTATTGACACCCAAGAGGTGTAATTCTGTGACTATCATGCTGGATTATATGATTACATGCTGATATATTTTTATGCTGTTATGTGGTTGACATGATCATTGTTTATGTTGGACTACATGCTCACATTTTATATATATATCACTGTTGTTTCTTATGTATAATCATGGACAGGAAAATGACAATATCATAACACTTGTAACTGAGAGACTTATGATATCTTGATCATTTTTCCTTATGGTTGATGTTGCTTTAGATATATGATGTATGATTTATGAACATGTAATTTAATGTTTGAATTGGAGTGATGCAGGTACTGAGTATCGACTCCGCCTAGATTCATAGGCCTGAGCGTACTCTCATTCCCCGATGGTGGTTAACTAGAGGTAGTCACATATCAAATGTTCCCCCTACCTTAGCCCATTGCACCCTATCGGGGTAGTGTTTCCATTTTGTTGCCTTCCATCCAGTTACCTAACGGTAATGTCTGGAGCACCCTTCTACCAAAGTATTTTGTCATGTATGCCTCATTGAGGTAATTGGTTTTGGTCTTTCTTTAATATTTTATGGTGATTAATTGTTGGGGACTTAAATTGTTATTCTCTTGGAAATTTAAATATTTTATTTAATGAATTATTGATTCTTTGGGGAAGCCTTATGCAATTCTAATTTTTCTTATTTAGCAACCTTTATTAATTGTTCCTTGGGGGAGTTTTGATAAATAATTTTATTCAATTCCTTATTTCCCATCTTTGCTTGGGTTTTGGGAAAAATATAAAAGGAAAGGAAAGTTTTGTTTTGGGAAGGATTTTTTTTATTTTTATCTTTTGGGGAGAGAAGAAAATTGTTGTTTTCTTGCATGGAGAAGAAAACCCCACGATTTGGGGGCAGCTGAGTTTGGGGAGATTTCTTGAGAAGAATTCCTAGGTTGAAGATTGTGAAATTAGCGCGCCTCTTTCCACTTGCTGTCTGGATTTGGAGCTGGGTTGTGTCTTCAAATTTTGGGCATTCTACTGTAGTTAGGGAAAATCAGATATAAAACTAGAATAACAAGATATCAAAACCCTAATTAGCACAATAGAGTACAAGCAAGCATGAAAATCAAAATAACAAGCAAATGCAAACCAATCTCCAAGCTTGAATTGATTTATCTCCATTGCTCTTCTCCACCTGCATGAGAATGCATGATTTTGAAGGTTTGAATGATTTGATATGTTGATTGCTCATTTTTGCAGAATAACGATAAGATGAAAGATAATAGAAGAAAATAGATAGATAGATGAAAAGATTGAGAGAAATTTTGGCAGAGTGAGGATGCTAGAAGAAGATTCTCCAAATGACCTGTGAAAGGCTTGATTTATAGGAGAAGGTTAATTTGATTCGATGGCCAAGATTAAAAGTAAAATTTGTGATATGTGTGGCTAGGATTAAAAGTTTATTTTAGTGTCTATGACGCACATTAAGTGGATTATGACATGAGACCAAAATTAGGATGTGAGGAAATAAGTGGGATTCTATTCTTTATTTTGGAAGAAAAGATGCTTATGACGCACAATGAATGGGGGTAAAAATAGGATGTGAGTGAGAATCTCATAATTTAAATAATAAAATTATTTAAATTATTTATGCATGTGAAGAGTTGTAGTCATGTGACACATGTTGCAATGTGACAATAAGTGAGGGATTAATTCAAATATTTAACTTGAATTATTTTGAGACATGTGAAGGGGGAATTAATTAAATAAATGAGATTTATTTAATTAATTGGGAAGGTGATTAAGTGGAATAACTGGGATAAGTGGGATAATGTAATGACCTAGGGTAAAATATTACAAGATGTTTTACAAGGTCATGTATTGACTAGGTAATATTATGACATGGACAATTTTAGGTGTCTACATTTTGCCCCTCTTTGAGATGATGTTCGAGATGGTGAGATTTATGTCGAGTAACATCATTTCAAAGAAGATAAGGTACAGATAGATGAAAAAAAAAATATGATGCCCCAACCACTTGAAGAAGTGAGGAGTAAGATGAATGAAGGAAAGGGATGATAGAAGAATATGATGATGCAAAAGATATGAAGAAATGGGATGATGATATAAGATACGATAATGATGATGATGCCCCCTCGAGAGGATAGGTGTGTTGGAAAAACACATATATGCTCTCGAAATTAATGAGATGATAAAGGAGGGATACAATGAATGATACAAGATAAGAAGGAGATGAAAAAAATAAAATGACACGTTATGCTGCAATAAAGTGAGCAATCATATGTTTGATATAGCACTAGATGTTATGCACCAAGGTATAAGGACCAAGGTGATGATGTGTCTCATGCCCCAGCATAATACAACCTTGTCTAGATACAAGATATGAATATTAGCTAGGAGTGATTCAGATTTGATGCAAATGCCAATTGAAATGATAAAACACACAAGCAAGCAAGCAAGCAAGCATGCACAAATGATACAAAAACAAATAAGGTGTTGCCCCTGTCAAGCTGTAAACCGATGATTAATTGATTGACTGATGATGATGATAGTGTTGTCATTGTGGGGAACGATATATCCCTAGATCAACACGAGGATAATTGATTGATTGATTAATGATGATGATAGTGTTGTCATTGCAGGGAACGATATATCCCTAAATCAACACAAGGATGATTGACTGATTGATTGGGTTTACAACAAGATTAGGATCAAGACCAAAGGATGTGATTGGATAATTTGGCAAGATTGATTAGCTTCGTTGGTATGGATTAAGGATTGACTTGCATTTGGATTATTGCTTGGAAGGATTGAAGATGATTGATTTGAAGATTTGGATGATGATTGTTGAATTAAATTGAGGAATAATTTACTTGGAATGATTTTGATTGATTGGATTGATGAAGAAATGATTTGATTTGATGATAGTGATTAGATTGATTAGAAGAATAGGTTTGATTGAAAGAAGTGATGTGATTGATTTTCTTGTTTGGATTTTTGAAATGTTTTTATTTTTTATTTTTTTGGATTTTTGATTTTTTTTGATTTTTTTTTTTAAATTTTTGAAATGTTTTGATTTTATTATTTTGGATTTTTTGGATTTTTTGTTTTTGGATTTTGAAATGTTTTAATTTTTTGGATTTTTGGAATATTTTGATTTTTGGATTTTTGAAATACTTTGATTTTTATGGATTTTTTGGAATATTTTGATTTTTTAGATTTTGAAATGCTTTGATTTTTATGGATTTTTGGAATATTTTGATTTTTGGATTTTTTTGAAATGTTTGATTTTTTTAGTTTTTGAAATGTTATAATTTTTGATTTTTTGGAATATTTTTGATTTTTAGATTTTTGAAATGTTTTGATTTTTTTGGATTTTTTCAGGACCTTTTTCAATTTTTCTTGGATTTTTTTCAAGACTTTTTGGAATGTTTTGAGATTTCAATGGATGAAAATTTGGGTAGCCTTTATGCTAGATACCAATGACAAGGGAAAACCAAGTCTAGGTGCAAAGAGATATATGGGATTGATGGATGAAAGGGTGGGTGATAGGATAAGGGAAAAAAGGCTCATGATATATGGATGGATAAAAAATGATAGGTCATAGTGAATGAAATGGATGTATGCATCATAAGAGGGAAAGGATATGATCTCCAAAGACTATGTCGCATAGGAATAACATGCCCCATTCTAGGTACAATACTTAGGATTCTTCATGAAAATTTTTATGACACTAGAATATCGATAGGCTTGTTTGGAAGGATGAGGTATAGCAAAAGATATCCAAAGCATGTTTCAACATTTTGCCCCATATTTTTATCAAGATCAAAAAGAGGAAGAGAGGATGAATGGACTCAATATGATAAGTATATGGGTATGATGGATAAAGATGGTAGGTAGGATGGAAATGATATGATAAGAAATGACATGATAGGATAGATAGTGCAGATGAGACAAAGTGCCCCCAAGTGTAAGTGACATAGAAGATCAACCTACACATGATGCCTGTTTGCCAGGTTTTCATCATGGTACTTATCCAAGACGCCTGTTTACTAGGTTTTCATCGTTGGATGAAGGAATTTCTCTTTACTCTCTTTTTTTTCTTTTCTTTTTCTTTTTTCTTTTTTTTTTGACTTTTTTTTTATTTTTTTGGCTTTTTTTATTTTTGGATAAGAGAAGGGGAATATGGATAGGAGGGACTCAAGTTTCTAGTTCCATGAAAGATGATAGTCCCACTAGAGATGGATGTCATCGCATGGACCATGTCAAATGTCATTATGCTCATAGATGTTGGTAAGGGATGACATGAAAGGGAGATGGAGTAGGTAGATGATGGATTATGATGTGGATTATGTAGGGAAGATGGATGGGAGGCTTAGCCAAAAGCATGGACCATAGGAATGTGATGGGGGAGATCTATAGGATAATGAGTGAAGGGTGAGGAGATGGAGGTATGTGGATTTTTTGTGAAATGAAAGGGAACCATGACCAATGGTTGCACACACTGTGATAAACGTTGAATCTTTTGATGTGGAGGGGGTGTAGGAAGCAATGGAGATGGTTTCTTAGGAGATGGGTGATGAAGTGCTTTAGGTACCCACATAGATTTAGTATTTTTATGACTTTTATTTTTCTTGTGGGATGGAATATGAGATTCTTGAATAGAGTGAGAATGTGAGGTGGAAGTGGATGGTTGGGATTTTTGAGATGTAGATGCCTTGTTTGACTTGTTTTCCTTTTTCTTAGGTACCCAAACCATTTTTTTTTTAGACTTTTCTTTTGAAAGTATGAGCTTATATTGCTTTTTGGATGGATTTTTCTTTGGTTCTTTTCTTTTGTGTTCTAGGGCATGGGGACCCTTCATATTTTTTTATTTATAGATAGAGGCATCAAAAAATTTGCTTTTGAATCCCATGGATATGGTGGAATGAGTGAAAGCTTCATGTTTAGACAATGTGTGCATTGATTGGTCATGATTAGGATTTTTAGAGGATTTATGGATAGGTGGATAAGAGGATTGGATAATGGGGATATTAGGTGTTGGGAGTAGTGGAGGTAGATTATATGGATGGATATTAGGATTTGGAAGCAATGGTGGAAAAGTTGATGGTGGAAGGTGTACGGTCACATGCTTTTGATATTTTTAGGATGATGGATGAGGGATAGCAACATATTTTTTAGGCGTATGATAGGATTTATGGTGGAAAGAGGACTTAGGATGGGTGGAGGAAGTAACAACATCTTTAGATTGGTGTCCTTGGGGTGTATAGCCAAGGCCATAAGAGCGTGGAGGGACCTTGACATGGATTGGCTCCAAAATACCTTGTTCATGAAGGCCTAAACCTTTACCTTGATAGTTCATGTTTTGAAGCATGTGATGGACAATGGAACTAGGTGTGTTTTGGACACTAGACTTGAGTTCATTATTAGATAAATAAGTTGAAGTGGATAAAGGTTTTTGTTGTTCTAAGGAGGAACATTCATGAATAAAGATGGATAGACCAATAGGACATGTTGGTGGATTTGAAATGTGGCTTATAGTGGATGTGGAAGGATCATTAGGATCTTTATTATGTTCATTTAGATCCATAATATTGGTTTGATCTTCTACATTTACTTGGGAGGCATGTGTCAAATCATGATAAGTGGATAATGCAGGATCATGGATAGGACTAGGTAGGGGGTCTATTGGAGAGATGGAGGTTTCTTGCTCATGGATAGGTGAAGTGATAGGATCTTGACCATGGAATGCATAAAGTTGGATAAGAGGATCATCATGGCCTTCTTGATCATAGGTAGGATCTAGATCATAGAGGGAAGCTTCATCATGAATAGGACCAAGTATGTTATGAGTGGGATCATTAGAAGGGCCTAGATCTTGATTAGAATGAGAGGTTAATTTTTCTTCATGCTTAGGATAATGCTCTTGACATAGCTCTTGTATTTGAGTGTAAATAGAAGTGGAAGACTCTAGAAGAGGCTTGGTATGCTCTTTATGATCAACAACATGAGGGCATGATGATATTTGACTTAGACATATAAGATCAATAGGTTGTGGAAAACATGATGGATTTGGAAGAATAGACATGACATTCAAAGGTTCGTTGGTAAGCTCATTAATGGGTGCTTGACATGGGGATGGCTTATTTTGTGCTAGTAGTATTTGGAGAAAATCGTTAAAGGATTCATTCGTTGATGGATTAGAGCTTGAGAATTTGGATGGTGGTGTTGGTGTAGGACTAGTGTGCTTTGAGATAGGCATTTTATTAGATGGTGATGGAGGACTAGTAGATGGAATGGTGTATGATTCCAAACTTAGGGTGGTGTTTCCCTTTTCAATAGTATCATTAAGGTGACCTAAGATTTCAACAAATTTTTCATCATCACTAAGATCTACAAAGTTCTCATCATCACTAGGAGCAAAGTTTGACCCACCTTGGAGGATATATGGTTTTGGATTATCTAAATTATTAGGTGAAGGGGCTTCTCGAAGTATGAACTTGGGCTTGTTACTAAGATCATTAAGGATTAGGACCATTTTAGCAAGTGCTTCCTTAGGATTAGGGCGATGATGATGTGGAATGATTAGATTGGATGACTTGGATTGATTAGGATGAAATTAATTGAAATGTGAATAGAAAAAGGATGATTAGGATGATTAGAATGATATTTTTATGTGTTGGTGTTTATAGCTTGATATGAAAATTTTCAAACAAATTATTACACATGTACACACATGAATCACACACACAAGACACAAGCAATTTTGAATTTGAAATTATGAATGCGATGATTAAGCATGCACTTGAAGAAGACGCATCAACAAGTCCTAAAAATAGTCAAGTGGGTATGGCCAATTAGGTCTTAAGCTAGGATGCACGAGCTTGACTGGGGATAATTTGAAAGAAAAATCCTACCACACAGCCGAGAGAAAGGGATAACCCACCCTTCACCTTCACTTCCCAAAGGTATAAAGTTCTTTGGGGCTTATCCAAGAGTGACAAAATTTTAACTCCCAAAGAAGCATTTCTTTCAATTCACACCTTGATTGAGGTCATCCATAGGGGTGATGAAATCCCCTATCAGGCCTCCTATGAAGGGTAAGACAAAAGCGAACCAAGTGAAGTGTTTTTATCACACACTCACTTGATTCACACTCGCAATTATTAATTTCCCTTTAGAAATTCCCATTTATTCTTCTATCATCCCTTTCCGTCATTCATCATACTCCTCACTTCTTCATAGTTTTTCATTCTTATTTTCCATCTACTTCTCTTGTATCATTCATCTTATCCCTCCTTTATCATTTCATTCATTTGAGAGCATATCCGTGTTTATGCAACCCACCTATCCTCTCAAGGGGGCATCATCATCATTATCATATCTTATATCATCATCCCATTTCTTCATATCTTTTGCATCATCATATTCTTCTATCATCCCTTTCCTTCATTCATCATACTCCTCATCATATATGGGTTTGAATAAATAGAACATAAACATCATGATTCACTAAGCTCCCTAAAGGTGTTTGTAAACATAAAAAAATCCCTCAAATCATATTCATGTATCGAAAGATCAAAGAAGAAAAATTTTAAGAATAAATTTTTTGTAAGCTCATTTATGTGGGTACAATTAATTTTCATAGGGGCACCAATTAGGTTCACAAGCGTAGATCTAAAACATAAATTGTAACATATGCAATAAAGGGTGGAGGTATGAATTCAATTACTCTATTGCCTGGGGTATTCTGACATGCTTCATGTGTAGAACTTTTTCAAGTGGTTTCTATTCAATGATTCGGCTAAGGGTTCTCCTTCAGTATTAGCCAACTAATATGCCCTAGAGTCATAGCTCATTGTGATGATGAACGGGCCTAACCAGTTGGGTTCAAATTTTCCTTTGCCATCCTGATATAGTTGTACCTTTTGATTCTCTTTGAGGACTAAGTCACCAACTTGAAAGCTCCTATCCTTGATCTTTTTGTCATATTTTTGTTTGAGCCAATTTTGATAAACCTACAAATGGTTTAATGTGCTCAAACGCTCTTCATCTAGAAGCTCTAATTCATTTAGTCGGGCTACCCTGTATTCTTCATTGATGACCATGTATTTCAATGAGACTCACAATGATGGGATTTTGACCTCAATAGGTAAGACACCCTCTGATCCATGGACCAAGGAAAATGGTGTGGAACTAGTAGGTGTTTAGATGTCAGTTCGATAAGCCCATATGGCTAGATTTAGCTATAAATGCCAATCACAACTAGCTTCCTTAACAGTATTTTTGAGTATTTTCAATATGGTTTTGTTAGATGCCTCGGCCTGACTGTTTCCTTGGGGGTAATAGGGCATGGAAAATCTATGTTGGATAGAAAACCGGGAACAGAGTTCTTAGACATCTTGATTCTTGAATACGGTTCCATTGTCTATTATTATTTTTTGGGGAATTCCATACCTGCAAATGAGATAATTCAAAATAAATTTTGATATATGTTTGTTGGTGATATAGGTCAATCAAATCTCCTCTATCCATTTAGTGAAGTACTTTGTTGTTGTATAATGAATTTGTGCCCATTGGATGAAGCGGGTGATATATTGCCTACTAGATCTAATCCCCATTATGAAAAAGGCCATGGTGTGATGATGCGTCTCAATTCCTATGTTGGTTCATGAACAAGATCATTGTGTTGTTGATATTGCTGAAACTTTCTAGAGTATTGTATGCATTCTTGTTCCATGGAGGGCCAGTAGTATCTTGTTCTAAGCAGCTTTTGGACCGGGTTAGGTCCGCTAGAGTGGGATCTGCAAACACCTTCATGTACCTCTTGTAAGGATGTTTGTGCTTCTTCTACATTAAGGCACCAGAGTAACATACCATCTAGACTACAACGGCATAGGGTATCTCCTAGGATGGTAAAATGGGAATTTTTACTAATAAAGGTTTTCTTTTGAGTGGTCGTTACGTTAGGTGGTATGATACCATGTCGGATATAGTCAAAAGTATCTTGTTACCATGGGGAGTTAGGACCAAAAACAACACATACCAATTATGATTATGGGATGTCGAATGCAAGCACAAGCAATTTTTCCATGAGGAACTCATACTTAGGCACATTTTTTGGAATATCAAGAAGTGAGCCTATTGTTGCCATTATGTCGGTAGCTCTATTGTTGATCCATGGAACTTGCTCAAAATTTATTTTGACAAAGTAGTCCTTGAAGTTGTCCACCATCCTTTTATACGACATATTTTTTTCGTCTTTGGTGTGGTGCTCATCATTTAGCTGTTTGATTAGTATTTGGGAGTCTCCAAAGACATGTAGTTCCTTTATCCTCCATTCAATAACCATTTTTAGTCTTGTAATCAAAGCTTCATATTTTGAGATGTTGTTTGTGCAATGGAAATAAATCTTGTAGGCCTTGGGTATACTATCTCCTTGTGGTGTGAGAAATAAAATACATGCTCTAGAGCCATGTTGAGTGTGGGATCCATCGAAGTAAAGATTCTAATGTTTTGTATGTTCTATCATCAAGATACTCTCATCTGGAAAGTCTACTTGAGAGGTTTGTGATCATCTATGGGTGATTTGTCTAGCTAATCTGATATGATTTGTCCCTTGATAGATCTTCTATCTACATACTCTATCGAATTCACTCAAGATCATTACCCATTTTGTGATTTGGCATGTTAGGGATTCTTTTGCTAGTACGTACTTTAGTGGGTCTACCTTGGAAATCAGCTTGACTTTTTGTTCAGGATGTAGTGTCTCAACTTTTGTGTTGCAAATACAATTGAGAGACATGCTCTTTCTATGGGTGATTAGTTTAGTTCATAGCCCACCAGTTTTTTTTTGATATAGTAGACTTCCCTTTCTTTATTGTTATCATCTAGCTAGGCCAAGAGAGCTCCTAGCACTACTTGTGTTGTAGATACGTAAAGTATCATTTCCTTTTTTGGGATAGGCGCCATGAGTACAGGAGGATTAATTAGGTACTCCTTGACTTGTAGGAATAGTTTGGTCACATCTCCCATCCCACTTGAAGGTGATGTCCTTGTGTAGGAGATGAGTGAAAGGGTAACATTTTTTTGCCAATTGTGTGTTAAATTGCCTGATGGATTGCAGCTTCCCTTATAGGCTCCTTAACTGTTTCAGTGTCTTTGGTGGAGGAATCTCTATTATAGCTTTTACCTTTGCAGGATCCACTTTAATCCCTCTTCTTGACACTATGTAACCTAGTAGCTTTCCAGATGTTAATTTAAACATATATTTTCTTAGGGTTGAGTCTCATACTGTACTATTCAAGTGATCAAACACTTTTGTCAGGTTTTTCAAGTGGTAAGCTCTTTTGATTGATTTTGCTAAAATTTCATCCACATATTCCTCTATGATTGTGTGTAGCATATCATAGAATATGGTCGTCATTTCTCTTTGGTATGCCGCTCCTGCATTCTTTAGACCAAAGGGAATTACATTCCAAAAAAATGTCTCCCAAGCACAAGTAAATGTTGTTTTGTGCTGGTCATCTAGAGAATTCTTTATCTGGTTGTATCCAGAGAAACCATCCATTAAGGATAGCATCACATGCCCTATTGTTAGATCCAGAATCATGTCGATACTTGGCAATTGAAAGTCGTCATTTGGACCAGCCTTGTTTAGGTCTCTCAAATCTATGCATATCCTTATGCCCCTAGTGGGTTTGGATATCGGTAATATATTTGATATCCATTGTGGATAGTTGATGGGTTTGATGAAACCCACATCTAGTAGCTTATTTAGCTCTATCTTTGCCAATAATGCTATCTGAGGATGCATTTTTTTGAGTTTTGTCTTGATAGGCTTTGCTCCAGGGACTACAGCTAAACGATGTACCACTACTGATGGATCTAGTCTAGACATATCAGTATAGGTCCAGGAAAATTTTACCTTTCTCTCATTGATTAAAGTTGTAAAAATTTCCTTTTCTTCAAGATCAAGTGATGTTGCCTGGTATGTTATCTTTGGGTCCTTTGTTGTGCCAACATTTATGGACTTTGTTTCTTCTACTAGGAGTGTTGACTTTTCTTGATATTCTGATATGGGGAGATTGAACCCTCCATCCTTGGGTGCCTCTGGGAGATTTTCACCTTCGGATGTGTCCTTTATTTTCTTCTTCTTTTAGATTTGATAGAGCCACAGTGTGGTTTTCCCTAGGGGATCATATTTTTATGTTTTTTCTTTCATTTTTGCAATTGGAGATTCAATCTCTCCACCAAAGTATGCCTATTGTTCAAGCTCCATGATGAACCCCACTTTGTGATCCCCATCTAGTATGTTTGTTTGAAGTCCCATGGACTTTGTGATTACCTCATTATTCTAGAATTGATCCAGAATAGGTATTTGTTGTTGTTGATCCCAATCTATGAGTTGTGAGTAGCAGAGTGGTAGGTTATTATCATCATCTACAAAGCTTATAAAGGTTGTTGAGATGGTCAGTATGGCTTGGGTGTCCTTTTCCCACTAAGTGTCTAGGTTGTCATTACTAGAAGTGAGAGAATTATATTCGATGACGAAGGAAGGAGAATCCCATTCATATTCATTAGAGTCCATTCTAGAATGGCAGTAGATGTTGGGAATGGTTTAAATATGTTGGAGAGGGAACCTATCAATGCTAAAGTTATCAAACAGTTATTCGACGGGTAAGTCATTGTCTATGATATGATAGATATCTAATGCCTTAACGTTGGCAAAATTTTCTCGTTTCTTCCAAAAGGTTCGTCTAGTTTTTGGAATAACCACATCTTTTGGCTTATAACCTAGCCCCATATTTTTCTTCCTTTGCTCCACTATGATAGGCTCTAATCGGCCTTTTTTGTGTAGCCCAAGGCCACCTTTTCCATTGTATCCCATTTTTTAACTAATTGATAACCCCTAGTGTTATGATCAATTAAAATGGGTTGTGGCTTTTCTGGTTCTTCTCAGTCCTCCTTGTAGATCATGGATGAGAAGTCCTCCTCAAATTTTCTTCATCTTGCATGTCTCCCCATCTAGTGAATATTGTGGGCTTGGCTATCATTTTCACTCTCTTAATCTCTTTTGGACCTCCATATACTCTGGGCATTGGTGGAAGCATGTCGATACAGAATGCTTGGTTGAAATGGTAATTCCCATTACCCTTTTCAAGTAATTGAACCTTGGCTTTTGTTTTTGGTTGATCACTTGATGTGTTCTTGGCTAAGTTTGATGGAAGAGTGGAAGGGTCAACATAATAAAAGGAGTGGAAGTCTATGTCATTTCTAGGAACACATTGGATTTCATTGTATTTCTCCTCCAACTTTGCACAAAAATGGAAAGGCTCAAGATCGGCATATAGCGTTACTTCTTTTTCTTCATGGGGAAACTTCAAGAATTAATGAAAAGTGGAAGGGGTTTCTTGTAATGCATGGATCCAAGGGTGTCCTAGGAGGAGGTTGTATAGCAACTCAAGGTCCAGTACTTGACAAGAAGTTTCTATGAGGGTTGGTCATATCTGCACTGGCAACCTAACTGTTCCTTCTTAATTTCTTTCAAGGACATTGTAGGCCCTTATGGTGATACTCTTGCCTTTGTCAATCACATCATTAGAATACCCCAATTGTTTGACAAATTTTAAGGTATAAATGTTTAAACCTGCACCATTATCTATCAATACTCATTTGACCGTGGTTTTGTGAACACCAACCTCTATGTAGAGGGCTTGGTTGTGGAATGTTCTTTGTGGTAGATCATTCTCGGAAAATATTAAATGGTTACTTGTTGTGATCTTGCCAACCAAGGCTTGGAACTAACTAGGATCGAGGTCATTATGGACTGACATTTCTAATGCCTTTTCTAATATTTCCCTATGTGTTGGTGATATTTTTAACAACTCTAGGATTGAGATTAGGGTGGGTGTTTTCTTCAGTTGTTTCACAATGTTGTAGTCATTAGATGACTTAATTGTGTGTTTAGGAGGGGCTCCTTGTATTTTAACTCTCCCTCGATGGGTATTTACATTATATTTGTTGTCTCCCCCTCGTATAGTTACTACATTATCCCTATTGTCATCAGCTTGGGATAGAGTTACTAAAATAATGTCTTTGTAGGTATGGTTGGAATTATGGTAACCTTGGTCTTTTCCCTTGTCATTCCTTTTCTAGTGGTTTGGGATTGAGTTGTTGTATATCTGCAAATCCTTGTTCCCAGTATGATGTTCGACATATACCTCCCCTTTGTCTATCGAGTCTTAGATTAGGTTTTGTTTTATGAGCTTCTGCATGATTTTTTGAATAGATTCCCCTAGTACCGTGAACTGTCTCTTTGGTTGGTCGTACGGTTTTTGTTGAGCTCCTTGATTTTTTTGTTGATTTTTTGCTTGATTGTTTTTGGGATAAGTAGGTTAACTATTCTATGTATTATTCAAGGCATATTTTTTCGGTGCCACTTATGGTGCATTTTGAGATGTATTTTGTGCATGCCATTATGTTCTAGTGTCAACTACTCCATCATGTGTGACATTTTTGTTCTTAGCCTAGACTTTGGGTTTTTCATTTGAACTAGGGGGACTATCTTTTGAGCTACTCATCTTGAGGGCTCCCCTTGAAATGAGGTCTCTCTCAATATTTAATCCCTTCTCAATTGTTTTTTCAAAGTCTATTGGACATAATATTGTGATTTGATAGTTGATCTCAGCTAAGACATAGGTAATGAATATGTCTACCAACTCCTTGTTGGGAATGGGCCACTTACATCTACTAGCCTTGTGTCTCTATATCTGTAGGTAGGAGGTAAAGGAATTTCCTTGATTCTGTTTGATTGTGGATAAGCTTATGGTGTTGAAATCTTGCTCGATGTTGAAGGAGAAGTGACTTATGAACTTGTTAGACAATTCATTAAAGGTTTTGACTACTGGTGTCAAACGGGTGAACCACTCCATAGCATGGCCCATAAGGCTGTGTGGAAATAGCCTCATGAGGTATGAGTCATTGTGTTGTACTTCCATGTATGATACGAAGAAATCATGTATATGCTCTACTAGATCCCCTCTTCCTTTATATTTGTTGTCAAACTTGGGTATCTCAAAATTCTTTGGAAAAGGTATGTAGTGATGGAATGATCGAATGGAAATGGGCATATTTCTTGGATGGTATAGGTTTTCTTTTATTTTCTAGCTTGCATGCCTGCTATCTATTGGTGACAGCCTCTAGTCTCATTTCTATTTTTGTTTTTAGCACGTTTGTTTGTGAGTTCTATGTATAATAGCCTTGAGGTCCCACCATGTTTTGGTCATATATCAAGTATTGTGAAGGTATAGTATCTAGGTAAATATTTTGGACATAGAGCGGGTTAGGTCCTTTCTAGGTGTAAGGAGGGTTAGCTCCTTTTTGTTGAGATGAAGAGTACTGAAGGTTACCCTATTGGTGCGTTAGCGGGATACCTTGTTGGTAGGATGAATTGGGATGAGTGCCTTGTGGAACACCTTGCTACTAGGAAGGACTAAACTAAAGGTTACCCTATTGAATCATTGGCGGGACACCTTGTTGATGGGACGAATGTAGAAGGGTGCTATGTGGCACACCTTGTTGTTGGGAAGGACTAAAATGAAGGTTTCCCTATTGATGTGTTAGTGGGACACCTTGTTGATAGGATGATTGTAGAACGATGTTATGTGGTACACCTTGCTATTGGGAAGGACTAAAATGAAGGTTACCCTATTGATGCGTTTGCGGGACACCTTGTTGGTGGGATGACTGGAGAAGGGTGCTATGTGGCACACCTTGCTTCCGGGAAGGACTAAAATGAAGGTTACCCTGTTGATGCATTAGCGAGACACCTTGTTGGTGGGATGACTAGAGAAGGGTGCTTTGTGGCACACCTCATTGTTGGGAAGGACTAAAATGAAGGCTACCATGTTGATGCATTAGCAAGACACCTTGTTGGTGGTACTAATTATTTTGGGAAGGGTCAATACTTGAAGTGTTATGAGGTATATATTGTCTAGGAGGTGGATTGTTGTTTTGTGGTTCATACTGGGATGGCCCTCCTTGATACAGTTGTGTCACTGTTGCTTGTTCAATCTGAGTTGGATTTCTGAACAAGGAGTTCTCTTTAGGTTGACCATTATTTTGTGAGAACATGGGTAGCATGTTTGGCATCTCTAGGGGTTCATTTATTTGTCTCACAACTGAGTTATCCCCTAAGGGAATAAGATTGGGATCCTTGAGAGCCTCTGCATTAAAGTCCACTGGTAATTTAGCACCACTTTGTGCTAACTTGAATAAATAGGAGTTTGGGGCCTTTCTCAACAACCTATCCATTAGTTTGAGAACCTTGTGGTTGTTAGAATGTTCAAATAGTTCCTCCTCATTTATCTCTTCCTCAGTATCTACCTCTTCTACAACCACTCTGTTTGGATCCTGGTTGTTTTGTTCTATCACCTCATTTTGTTTGTAGTTTAGTTCTTCCTCACTAAAGGTGTCTCTATGCATGGGCCTCTTTTGGGTTGTTTCAAGGTCGCTTGGCCTATAACCCCAATGGATACTTTCATCATTCATGGTATTAGTTGGTGGGATGCTAGTGTTGTTCTTGATTGCCTCCATTTTCTTTATGTGTTGTGATCTTGTGGTTGTCATAAACAACTTAGGTCCCTTGTGGGAGATTTTCATAATGTTTGAACTCTCTAGTTGACTCAAATCCTAAAGACCCAATGTTGTCCTAAATGAGAGGGTAGATTTGGGTATGTAAGCCTATTCGGTTCCTCCTAGCTCGAATTTAAAAGTTTCTTAGCAAGAGGTTGTGATTTTGATAAATTATTAAGGTCCACTTCCTACCAAACTTGGAATTATGATATCTATATCTGCAATGGTGAGATGTAGATCTTCCCCTATGGATTTTGATTATGTGATGGATTATTTAGGGGAGTTCAAGATGATGATCATGTGAGAAATTGGAAATGTTGGAAAAGACCCAGATTCTAACAGTAATAGAAGGAATACAATTTTAGATTATGCCTTGAAGCACGTTTGTAGAAGTTGTATACCAACCTAGTTTTGGTTTTGTGAAGTGCCCAAAGGTATTTATTGAGATATTTTGGACTAAGATTCCTAAGTCTGAAATGAGGAATTGTAGACTTTACTTTAAAGATCCTGACTTTGCGTGAGATCATGAAGAAGATATTTATTGCCATGCAGGTGGTGGTAGCATAGGTCTTTCAGTTGCTATGTTTGCCTTCTCTTCCTCTTTGTCTAAGATGATCGATGCGGTGAGGAACTGGTAGGGTGTTTCATTTTTCTCAAATATGAAGGTTCTCAAACTGCTTATGATGTTAGTTTGTTCACCTTCAATGTACGTGAGACTAGGTTGAAGGATTGGTGCTACAAGGCTTGGCTATTGAACAAGAGTAGTTGGTCGCCAGATGATCATAAGATGTAATGGTGTTTTGAGATGGTTTTTATGAAGTCAAGACCCTAATGTTTGAGTGTTATTTTGGAATGTGTCTACTTTTTGGAAATCAAAATGTTGAAGGACTAGGGTTGATATTTCATGTCCTTGTCTAGAGGATATGTTGTAGGAAAGCTTACTTGTACTATCTGTGATTCCCAAGTAACTATTGATATCATAGACGTTTGAGTGAAGGAATGATCCTAATGGTTAGTTTGATTTTTATCTCTAACAAGTAGGGTGGAAATGATGGATGAAAGACTATGTGACCTATCTATTTTTTTCAATTATTTTGTTCGAACAATGACCCTATAAACAACTTCAATTTGTTTTCCTCAATTGTTAGCAAAATGTTCAAAATTGTGAGCTAGAATGGAAATTGTAACATCTATGTGTTTCATTTCCTCTATGTTTTGTAGTATGGTAAATGATAGAACAACACTGGACTGACTCCAAAAGCATGGACTTTGTGTGACCTAAATATTTATAGCTTAAGTTGTGAAATCACAACACCCAATCCATAGATTCCAAATGTTTACTTTGATCTAATGTATCTTGAAACAAAAGCTTGAATATCCAGAAACCTTAAAGGAAATCCTCCAAGGAGTGCAAATAAGGGGCTTCTCTCAAAAGCATACACTAATTCAAAGGGTTTGTGATTTGACCATCGTGTTCATTGTTTCTTTAGATGTGTTATTTTTCTGTAAATCAAGCACGAAATTTGATGTCAAGATTATTTTTGAATGTAATTGGCAAGTTTAACAAAAACAAGCATTTACAACCATAGGGGATAGAAACCATTCTTTTAGGTGGTCTTGCCTCATGCTCCGAAGAGACGATTTTACATACCACTAATGGCGTGGGCCTGTAGTAGTACTTGGAAAGTAACTTCTCGGAAGTAAATTTTGATGCACCACTTAAAAGAATGTTTTTGGATGATAGGGTAGCTTCTAAAAAAATTGGCTCTTAGTCATAACTGTGAACACAGAAATTTGACACTCACCCTCTGGCCACTTAAGGATCTTTAACCGTTCTCATTCCACATAAGGTGTGGGATTAGGTGCAATTTGTTGTCAACATGGTTTGAAGCTACTTTCTTACGATTTTGCAACCTTTGATATAGCCCACCAGTAAATGTGATTTGAGACCTTGCAATGAGTTCTCCAGCATGAGATTTTTCTCAAAGCAAGCCCCCTCTTTAAGGTAAAATGTGAAAAATTAAAATGCGAAGCTCAAATATGTTTTTCGCTCACCCAAGATCACCAAAAGGGTGGGAGGGGAGAAGATAAAACACTTTAGCTTGTCAATCAGTGAATACACAAAAAAAAATTCATAGAAAATTGATTCTTTTTTAACACCTAGAGTGATGTTATCCGCAAAATTATGTGAATAACATAAACAACTTGTTCTTTTTATTTTGCACCAATATGAAGTATTCAGGACATCAATCAATTAAGACAGCAATGGTGTAAAAATAGAAAGAATAGTTTGTTCATTTTTAAGCTCAAATTTGAGTGTTTCTGAGAAATCGGGTCTGGTTCTAACTTGGTCAACAAAACTAAATCGAGCGTACGTCAACAAAATGGAAACCATTTTGTGTTATTTTTATGCACCAAAATTAAAGTTCTTAATTATGAAAACATGAAATGTGTTCATTTTTAGAGAACCAAAATTGAAGTGTCTTTTTGTTCTTTTTATGAGCACCAAAATAAGAGTTCCTAATGTAAGAAAGCTTAAAATTGTTTCAATTTTAATAGCACCAAAACAAATTATGTGTTTGTCTTGTTCTTTTTAGAGCACCAAAATTAAACATTCATAATCTAAGAAAGCTTAAAATTTGTTCAATTTTAAGAACTCCAAAACCAAGTGTGTGTTTGTCTTTTTCTTTTTAGAGCACCAAATTTAGATGTTCCTAACTTAAGAAAGCTCAAAAATGGTTCAATTTTAACAACATAAAAACCAAATGTGTGTTTGTGTTGTTCTTTTTAGAGCACCAAAATCAAATTTTCCTAAGTTAATTAAAAATGTTTTTGGATCTAGAAATCTTTGACCAATCATCTTCCCTACAAACAATGAGTTAAAGTCATTTAAATCTTGCATTAAAATCCATTAGTACTTGTTACACATTCAAAAACAAGCAAACGTTAGAAAATAAATCCATTACAATAGTGCAAGATCCGTGCACTTGTCTGTTAGAGAAAATGCTCAGAAAAAAATACAAAAGTGCCTTGTCAGAATCAGATGCTCAAAACTCAGAGCAAATGCTACCCCTATCAAAATCAAATGTAATGGTTTCAAAGAAAATGTGAGGATCTTTTTGCAAAAGCTCAATTTCCATGTCAGATGCTCAGTTCTTAGTGTCAAGTGTGTGGTTTTCTTGATAGGTAAGTGCAAAAATTTTCTGAGAAATGCGTGAAATGTTTTTGAAAAGCGCTTTTGGGACCTGCAACTTCAAAAATAGTTCAAACGAACGTTAGTGTAGGGGAAAAGGGTTCCACTGGGCATGCCAGAATGTGTGAGGGGGGAAAATGTTAGAATGCAAAGCAAGACAAATGCAATGAACTAAGAATCTATCTAACTCAAAACACTTAATCTAAGATTGTATTCCATCACTCATGAAATGAACAATCTAAGCTATTAAAATTACGTAATGAAATCATAAGATTAGCACAATGAATTCAAATAAAAGGAGAGATTACCATCCCATGTCGAAGTGTATTTGCATGATGTTGGGTTCTTCGTATCACTGCAAAGCCTCCATTGTTGCTTCGTGAAAGCTTGAAGAACGATGTTGATGTTGGTTAACCAAAATTATGATGAAGCTCTATCAATGGTGATCTCGACAACACTTTGTTGCATAAGGTATGTTGATTCTTTGATCCTTTTACTGTGAGGAGAGAGGTTTGTTATATAAAAAATGATATTGTGAATTGATGATTAGGATTCAACAATGTTGCATCAAGATCAACGGTTGATAGGTGTTGAGAGGATTTAGACATGAGAAGATTGTGCAAAGTTGATTGTACAATTTGTGTAATTGAAGAATAGATTCACTGGTCAGGGATTAGAATGATCATTTAGGATTTAGATTGATTAGTCAGGGTTTAGATGGCTTAGTTAGGAAATTGATTGCTTAGTTAGCAAATTAGATTGATTAGTCAACAAATTAGATTGATTAGTCAGCAATCGTAATTTTCTCAATCAAAAAGTGGGTGAGGAATATGAATTGATTGATTTAATTCATTCATTTATTTTTGGAGTTGAACGTGCAAATCAAGTTTGACTTTTGCAAACAAAGTTGCATTAGTTTGATTTGATTTTTGATAAATGATTTGAATAGTTTCATTTAATTATTCAAAATTTGGAGGGAAAGTGTCGTAATTAAATTATTATGATTTAATAATTTAATCAACTTAGGGGAATAAGGTGATTTAGCGATGTAATTAAATATTTGGCATTATTTAATCAATTATGATGAAATAAAGTGAGATTAAGACTTTGTTAAATAAATTTAATTTATTTAATTGGTCCAAATGATAAAAATGTGAATTAATTAAATAATTTTTTTTTATTTAATTAATAGCAGAATTAGGGTTTTCAAGACTTCCTTAAATAAATAAAATTTATTTAATCTGTCAGAAATGATGAAAAAGTGAATTAACTAAATAATGTTGTTTTATGCAATTAATAGAGGAATTTAGGGTTTTGTATGTTGATGTGAAATGTAGTGTTCTTCGATGATAATGATGTTGATGTTGTGTGATGTTACGAGAACGTTCCAAAATGTTTCGAGATGTTCTGAGACGTTCTGAGATGATTTTGAGATGTTCTGAGACATTTCGAGATGATTTGGGATGATTATGAGATGATTATGAGATGATTTTGAGATGATTTTGATGATTATGAGATGATTTTGAGATGTTCCGAGATGTTTTGAGATGATTTTGGATGATTTTGAGATGTTCTGATACGTTCTGAGATGATTTGGGATGATTCTAAGATGTTCTAGGAATGTTCTGATGCTATTTAGGGTGTGTGGTAGGTGTTAGGTCAATTTTAAATGTCTACAAATGTATATGTACATATACATATATTGATATATTCATATGGAATTTTTTTTTTGTCACTCATACGTATATATTGACACATTTATACATATGTATATATGTATATGTCTTATATTTATATATATACATCTAATTACATAATCAACCACACATACAATTATCATCTTATTGATAGGGAATATAGTATGATGTATATATACATATATACATAGATGTCGCATTGTCCCTTCGATAACACCATGTTCATAATCAACCCGTTCATAAGCGTGCATAGGTACGTCTACCTATGTACCCTCATGTATGTGTTCATGTGTATGGTCTATCATCAACATGCATATGCATACATATATATGCATTCAACATATGTTCACCTCATCAATTTAGCATAGTAGTATAAAGAAGAAGCCATAAACTTCAAACACATAAACATCATCCAAGAATGCACTCGACAGTATTCAAGACCCTTACTAATGCAAACACATCATACTAAAGGATGACTTACCAATTCCCAACACCATAACTAGACTCAACTATTCTACTGTGAGTGTGTGTGTAAGTTGATTTAAGTTTCGTTACCGGTTACTCGACCAAGTTCTTCTCCTAAGTGATACTTCCCCTCGCACCTGGAGGATTGAATATGAACCTACATCCAACTTAACACATCCCATGGTAGTTAGTTTTTTCATTAATACAAACATTTGTATTATCTGTTTCATAGTTAGAATATCAATTCAATAACCATTTATTTCTCATATATGCACTTCATCTCATAACATTAAATGAAATAAAAATTCATCCATAATTCGTTGATAAAAAAGTGCAAGCACATATATGCTCAATCAGAATTCTAATTACATGCAATAATTTACCCTAGCATAGTAATAGTAAATAGGTAAACACACAATGGGGTGTGACATACTCCCCCCCTTATTAGTCATCGTCCCTGATGATTTATGTAGCAAAAACAAACAACATTATTTTCAAGTACTTTCAAAAGCATGTGAAACATGAGGAAACTTTTGTTGTATCTCAGCATAGTCTTCCCAAGTGGTAGAGTCTTTTGCATATTGGTCCCACTGGACTTTTCACTGCAAAACTTCTCTATTATGTAAGTGAAGCTTACATGTTTTGAGCACCTTGATAGGCTCGATTGTTACCACTTTGGGTACTATACCTGTAAATCATTCCAATCAATTACATGATTATCTCTTGGTATATGCTTCTTTAGGTAAGAAATGTGAAATACGCTATGCATCTGAGAAAGAGCTAGTGGCAATGCAATTCGATAAGTTATAGGATTCACTTCCTTAAGAATCTCAAAATTTCATACATAGCGTGAAGCTAATTTGTATGAATTTCCAATTTTGATGGAACTTTAATGAGGTTTTACCCTCAACAACACCTTGTCACCTACTACAAAATTTTAGAGCACTCGCTTTGCATCTGCATAGCTTTTATGTCTATCAAATTAGATTCAGCCAACCTTTGCTTAATAATCCTCGTGTGTTCTTCCATTTCATCTAACATATCTGGCCCAAGACTCACCCTATCCTCAAGTTTATCCCAACTTATAGGGGTTTGACACTTTTGACCATATATTGCTTTGAAAGGAGCCATCTTTATTGCGGAATGGTAGGAATTGTTATAAGAAAATTCCACTAAAGGCAAGTAATCTTCCTACTTGTATTGTTAATCCATGCAATACATTCTAAGTAGGTCTTTGAGTACTTGATTCACCCTTTCTATTTGTCCATCCATTTCTAGATGATATGATGAGCTTATATTTAGTTGAGTCCCAAGTACAGAAAATAAGGTTTGTCAAAACCTTGAGGTGACTCGTGCATCCCTATCCGAGATTATCTTCTTAGGAATTCCATGTAATCTAAATATTTCTTGAGTGAATTTTCATGCTATGACAGGAGCTCCATCAATTAGATTCCTAGGTATGAAATGTGCTACCTTAGTAAGCTTATCCACAACTAAAAGAATGGCCTTGTTCTTATTCCTTGACATAGGCAATCCTTGCACAAAGTCCATACTTATGACTTGTCACTTGCTCTCTAGAATATCATGTGGATATAACAAGCCTATAGGATGATGATTCTCTAATTTCACCCTTTGACATTCCAGGCACCTAGCCATAAACCTAGCAGCATCTCCTTTCATCACTTTCCAAAAATATAATGGCTTTACATCGGCTAACATTTTTGTCACACTAGGGTGTCCAGAGTATGGTGCTTCATGAACTTCTTTCCATACCAAATTTCTCAACTCTTATGATTTAGGCACATAAATTCTTCCCTTATACCTAATTAATCCATTGGGTTCAAAATTAAATCCTTCATACCTAGCATCTTGTGGATTTTTTGTGAGTGCTTGCTTAACTTGTATATAGTACTCATCCTCTTTGCATTTCTGCAATACTTGACCTTTAAGTTAATTTGGATTGTCACTATTAAAGCAATATGACGTCTTTGACTTAAGGCATTGGCAACCTGATTTTCTTCTCCCTTGATGTAACTGATATTGAATTCATAATCAGATATTAACTTTAACCATCTTCTTTGCCTTGCATTCATATTAGGTTGAGTAAATAGATATTTCAACCTGTGATGACTAGTTTTCATCTCAAAAGGCTTCCCCAACAAGTAATGCCTCCACATTTGCAATGTGTGAACCACTGTTGCTAACTCTAAATCATGTGATGCATATTTTTCTCATAGGGTTTCAACTTCCTTGATTCATAAGCAATTGCTTTCCCTTCTTGCATTAAAACACCTCCCAAGCCCTCACCTGATGCATATGTGATAACAGTGAAGTTTCCAATAGCATCCGGTACTTTCAAAATTGGGGCAATAGTTAACTTCTCTTTGAGTAGGTCAAATACTACTTGACACTTCTCTATCCACTCAAAATTCCTCCCTTTCTTCTGCAAAGAAGTAATTAGAAAGGCTATCTTGGATAAGTTTACAAAAAACTTTCTATAATATCTTGCCAAACCTATAAAACTTCCTACCTCCGAGACATTTTTGAGTACTAGCCATTCAAGCATTGCCTTCATCTTAGCTAGATCAACTGAGATACCATCTATTGAGATCGTGTGTCCAAGATAATGTACTATTTTTTGAAGGAAGGTACACTTAGAGAGTTTCCCATACAACTTATGCTCTCACAGTCGTTGTAGAACTATCTCTAAATGTTTACAATGATCCTCCTCATTCCTTAAATAAATCATAATATCATCTAGGAAAACCAGAACAAAATTATCTAGGAAATCCCTAAATATATTGTTCATAAGGTTCATAAATGTTTTTGGTGCATTAGTTAGACCAAAGGGTAGAACTGTAAACTCATAATGCCCATATTTGGTTCTGAAAGTAGTCTTAAGAATGTCCTCATCTTTAATTCTCAACTAGTGGTATCCATATCATAGATCAAACTTATTAAATACAACAGCTCCCCTCATTTGATCAAATATATCATCAATGTGTGGCAATGGATACTCGTTCTTTACCATAGCTTTATTAAGCAAGAAATAATCTATGCACAAACACAAAGTACCATCCTTCTTTTTCACAAAGATTACAGGTGCTCCCCAAGGTGATACACTTGGTCTTATCAATCCCTTAGATAGCAATTCATCCAATTGTGCGTTAAACTCCATTAACTTAGTTGTCATCATTCTATACGGCACCTTGGAAATAGGTCCAAATCCTGTAACCATATCAATAGAGAAGTCAAATATCATTTTTGGTGGTAGTCCAAGTAGTTCATCTAGAAACACATTTGAAAAATTTCTCAATATAGGATATCTTTCCATATTTTTTACTCCAGTTTCCTTCATTTCACCTTCTTCCATCTCTTGGTAACTTTTTTATCCAAAGTTATCAAGACCTTCTTGAGAGTTTAATCCCTTATAATCTTCAAGCTTTTCCATCTTGACTGCAAAGATCTTGCATCCTTTCTTCTTCACTCTAAGTAATTGCATAGCGGAGATTTGAGACAACTTGACCTCCCTAGGTATCCCTTTTAGCATCACTTGGTTACCAAAATCATCCAAACATTCTATTGTTTTGGAATGCCAGTCTACCTTGGCTCTATGTCTCCAAATCCAATTCATTCTTAGGATAACATCATAGGATCCTAATGGCACTACATATAGGTTTACCTCCATAGAAAAACAAGGTAGCTCAATCCTAGCTTCGAACAAACATTTTTCCACTGTTTCTCTTGTCTGGTTTGCATATTCTATAACCCATGACTTTACCATATAACTAGCTTTCCTAGATATTTTATTGTCTATTCTAGGTGAAATGAAATTTTTAGTTGCTTAAGTATCTATAAGTATGGAAATGGGTAAACCAAATAAAATACCTAGAGTCTCTATTGAAGTAACTTAATACTTCACTTGGAAATCGTCCAAGCCAGCATGAATCTTTTGTTGGAATGGTGCTTGTTGGGTAGGAATTGGGTTACCATAAGATTGTGACCCAGAAGACTTATTGGGACATTGACTAGCATAGTGGTCTCCCCTAGATATGAAGCATCTAATAGTCGATCCTTTCTTCCTTCCGGGTTCTCTATATCTATTAGCATTTCCACCAATGTTGTTAGCATTTCCACCATTGGAACTATTCCTCTTGTGTTCCCTCCTTGATTCTATTCCACTATTTTGGGGTCCTTTTTCCCCTTGTTTCTGGAAATCTTCCACAACTTCAAACTTATTTTGAGTTGGTTTAGCTTGAGCTCACGCAATCTTCTTATAATTTCTATTTTCCTAACAGATGGAGATAACTTTGAGATTCCTCTCTTGTTTAACAACTTTCTCATACACTAGATCCATAGTGGCTAGACTATGAACATCTACCTCTCCTCCAATCTATTTATTAAGCCCCATGATGAATCCTTATGTGAAAACGTTCATCCTTCTAATACATTGGTACATAACGTAGCAAATAAGTAAACATTTCCCAATACTCATTAACTGACATCTCACCTTGTCTCATATTTTGGAAATCAATGAGTTCCTGGTCAAAATAGAGTTGAGATAACCATCTTTTCCAAAATATCTCCACAAATTAATTCCACATAAGTTTCAAAGAGCTAAGACCTAGTTCTATTTTTTTGTTCATCCACCAGTTAGAGGCTTCTCTAGCTAACTGGTAAGCTCCCCATGCTACTTTTGTGACCTCAGAATAATTTTGAATTTTGAAATATTCTCCATTTGGACCAACCATGCCTCAGCTTTATCCCCGTTGGTGCTACCTTCAAACTTGGGTGGGGTTATTTTGTTCATATCCATAGAAATTTTAGAATCCATACGCTTCATATTAATTTCCTCGGATAGAGAAGGTGATTTCTCTTTCTCATGATCATGTTCGTGAGAAGAATTTTCTCCCTCATCCTCGTTATTTGGGACTTCCTTTTTTTGCTCTAGATTTCCCAATATTGCCAAGATTTGATCCATTCTAGCTTCAATGCCTATCAATCCTTGCTCGGCTTCTTGGCTTCCACCAGGATTGGTCCGTGTTCTCACCATCTTTGCAAGAATGGATTATACCTGAAGGTTCATCCATATTTGATTCAATCATGTTCTCGTTATCTTATGGAAAACATTTAAATGAGCATGCATTCGCACATAAGAAATTCCACATAATATTTGAGCATAAGATTTTGATAAACACATGATTT
This sequence comes from Sequoiadendron giganteum, assembly GCA_007115665.2. Lineage (NCBI taxonomy): Eukaryota > Viridiplantae > Streptophyta > Pinopsida > Cupressales > Cupressaceae > Sequoiadendron > Sequoiadendron giganteum. The sequence continues at coordinate 584,420,170 of CM021106.1, read as the reverse complement.
TACTATTCGTAAGGATCTCAATATCCTTTAGATTACATAGAGTGACTATTCAAATAATCAAGTGGAGTGTATCCCTCATATTCACTTTCTAACACATAACTCAATGGGGTATACCCCTCATATTATTGTTCATCTCTCATTTGTTCATATCTATCCCAAAATGAAAAGTACCCTTCAGATTTATCATCTAATACATAGTTACAAGGGACATAACCCTCTAATTCGTTACTTGAGGAAATTACAATCACTTCTGACATAGGAAGGACTCTAGGTTTTCTAAATATGAATGCAGGACTGTCACTTCCTTTTGAGGGCATATCCCTAGAAAGTGACAAGGAATCAAACTTCGTTGGTGACACTGAAGGTAGATAGTTGTAATTGGCCTTCATCTTTCTCTTTACTTCACTAATTCGAGAAAAAACGTGATTGAAAGTTTCAGTATCACTTAACAAGACAACATTGTCATAGTTGGTACCCTCAATTGTATGAATAATGGCCTCTTTTTCCTTCTTAGCCTTTAGGTAGCACTCATTCCCGATTACTGACTTTCTTGTAGTTAACCTGAGATGCACCATCCTAGCGCAATAATTTCCAAACATTAGATAATTTTGGATAGAAATTATGATGAGCTTATAGGTTCCAGAGCTAAACCTGGAAGCTCTGATACCACATGTAACATGCCAATTGTACACTAGTAAAATTTCCTAAGTTTTCACTTTCAAGTAAATAAACTATGTAATTAATCGTTGCCATAAATAAATTATTTTCTTTATAGAGAACAAATGAGCATAGATGTCATAACAATAATCAACATTGATTCCATTTCTAAAATAATATTTCATATATTACAATATTCTGAAGATTATGTACAAAGTACATACATAGCTCAATTGAGCTTCAAAGCAATAGATATAGATGGTTCGGGAATCTCCTTTCAAATCTTGGTCTTTTGTCACCTGTTAAGGAGGAGAAGCATCACTCAAGTTCTTTTCTACCAACCATGGACTGATATGCGGTCTCCCGCACATCTATCATATGATAGATGGACCTACCCTTTGACAAAGAGATTGGTGGAGTAACCTCGTAACGATAACCATTTTGAGCTTAGTGTTGTGTCCTACATGACTAGAACTTGTAAACCCTACAATTTTGAACTAGCATGCATAAATGGATCATGATGAGTTGATAGTGAAGCCAAAGGCAATCACACTACTTTGGCTGAATTTTTCTTACTTAGTACTTCAAATGATAGTCATCCTACTCACATACACTACTAAATCTCTATTTGACTTTAGGCAATTATAATCTATGCATAGGTATTTCCTTCTATAGCTAGTCTTTAACCTTAGAAACAACCTATTCCCTTTCCCAAAACTCAATGGTATTTCTTCCCACAAGCATAAATATGATTTATCCCCTCACCCTTCAATGGATAATCAAATCCCAAGTGTAACTTTCAAGCTATCTAAATCAATCGAATAACTTTGAAATGAATAACCCTTAAGCTATCCTTGTTTCATCATTCATAGTATACATATTCTAATGATAAACAAATTCTCCTATTATGAAGTATATACAAACACTTCCATAAAAAAGTATAAAACAACTACTTTTCCTTTCTATAATAAAATACTATGATTCACTAATACAAGCATTCTCAAACAATTACAATCAAAGAAAACAAAACTTTCATTCTTTCATAATAAAATATAAGTAAAAGAAGATTAGATCCTCATGCCTGTATTACGCTTCATCCAATTGACTAATCTAATTCTCAACCTTCCAATGACAACTTTCTAGGCTCAATGCAATACTTCACAGTATCCTCTTTCTCAAGGCTCACAAAATAACTCAATGTTCTCACAATATATCTCTATTCTCACAATATAACTCTATTCTCTCAAAATAATAACAACAAAATGAAAAATACAGAATTGGGCATCCCAAATGAGAGATTTGGTGTTGTTATATGGAGCCTAATCAAACTCAGAGGTTAATTTTTTCCCTTTTATCGGTGTGATTTCCCCCCAAATTATTTAACGGGGTTTTGGGGGTAGCGCCCTTTGCGAGGTCTAGGGGTAGTGCCCCTGGTGCACTCCCTGTCCCGATACAGGACAGGGTCGAGGGGCAGCACCCCCAAAACCTCAAATGAATTTTATTATTTACAATGGTTTCAAGAGTTATTTTTTCTATTGGCCAACTTTAAAAAAAACCCTATTTTGTAACTGTCATAAGTCTTGATAAAACGGCTAAGGGTTAGGGTTTTTGTTGATATTTTTTTGTAACAGTTGCAATGGTATTGAGTTGCAAGGATTGTTGGTTGTAATTGGTTTGATTTTTTGGATAATAATATTGGACTCTTTGTTGGTGGATGTAGCCTGAGTTTGGGTGAACCACGTTAAAATTGTTTCTCATTGTTATTATTTTTGTGTATTTTTTATTCCTCTGTTTAATCTTTATCTGCATTTAATTGATATCTTCTACATGGAATTCCTAACAGTTGGCTCATCTATTTATACAAAATATTGAGACATTGATGCCTAAGGAAAAGGTGTGCCATTCGACACCACTCCAATGTTTAGGTCGACTCATCTCTCACAGTAAAAAGGTGGCAGAATTCTAAGTACAGACTCAACTTGGTATTCTACAAATTGACCTCCTTTGCTTGACAACAACTCGAGACTATTTAAAATATGCACATTCTCAAAATATGTGAATCAAATTGCAAACATGATAGAATTCTATAGGAACATATTATTCATATAATGGTGCAAAGTTTCAACTATTTTCCTATTCCTTTGGCATGGTTTAGCCAAAGAAAGAGTCCACATTTAACAGGAAACACATATCCATTGTTGACTAAGTCATAGTTTATTCATCTGAAAGAGAAAAGATGAATTGAATCCTCTAAAATATCATTCAAACTATGCTTTAAACAAGCACATTTATTGATGTGGTTATTTCCTTTTATCATGCATTTAAATCACTTTGCACAACAAGCTTAATATTTAATATTTCCATCACCTTATATCTTCTGGATAAATGTGTTCCAAGGTAGAAGTAATGTGCCACTACAAAATAGCGATGTATTTTGTATGATATTGACCATGGCTTATAACTCGATATTGACATTTATATTTTTCACATTACTTGCATAGATCGGCCTCTACTACTTTGCTTAATATATACAAATCATCCTTTATTAATTATCATATATATATATATATATATATACATGTATATATATATATACATGTATATATATATATATATACATGTATATATACATGTGTATATATATACATGTATATATATATATATATATATATATATATGTCGATGAATAGTCTCAATGCTATATATCATATCATATATATATATATATATATATATATATATATTCCATGTCCCTCAAATATGTATGCATTTGATATTCAAATGAATAAGATCAAGTTAACATTCATATAAATAATGTCATTTATATATATATATATATATATATATATATATTCCTCTATGTACATGTATACGTACCTATACATATATTGATATATCTGAATGGGCATTTCCATTTGTCACTCATACGTATATATCAACACATGTATACATATGTATATATGTATATATCTTATATTTATAGATATGCATCTAATTATAGAATCAACCACATATACAATTATCATCTTATTGATAGGGAATATGTGTTTGATGTATATATACATACATGTCACATTGTCCCTTCGATAACACCATGCTCATAAGAAACCCATTCATAAGCATGCATAGGTACATCTACCTATGTACCCTCATGTAAGAATTCCTTCATGCATATGTCCTATAGTCGACATGTATATGCATACATATATATACATTCAATGTATGTTCACCTCATCAATTTAGCATAGTAGTATAAAGAAGAACCCATAAACTTCAAACACGTAAACATCATCCAATAATGCACTTGACACTAATCAAGACCCTTACTAATGCAAACACATAATACTAAAGGATGTCTTACCAATTCCTAACATTGTAACTATACTCAACCGTTCTATTGTGAGTGTGTGTGTAAGCTCATCTAGGTTTCGTTACTAGTTACTCGATAGAGTTCTTCTCCTAAGTGATACTTCCCCTCACACTTGGAGCATTGAATATGAACCTGCATCCAACTTAACACATCCCATGGTAGTTAGTTATTCATTAATACAAACATTTTCATTATCTATTTCATAGTTAGAATATCAATTCAATAAACATTCATTTCTCATATATGCATTTCATCTCATAACATTAAATGAAATAAAAATTCATTCATAATTCATTGATAACAAAGTGAAAGCACATATATTCTCAATTAGCATTCTAATTACATGAAATAATTTACCCTAACATAGTAATATGAAATAGGTAAACATGCATTGGGGTGTGACAACTAAGGAATTTATTATGTATAGTTATGCTTTCGAGCATTCACTTTCTGCAATTTTGGTACAAAACAATAATGAGGGAATTGAATCCCCCATTGCATTCATGAGTTTCCCATTGAAGGTTCATGATTTGAAGTAATCTACAATGGAAAAATATGATTTTTTTGTGGTTAATTTATTGAAGCATTTTCGATTCTGCATACCTAACTCCCATGTCATTTCACTAGTCCTAGATTCTACAATCAAGTCAATCTTGACACAACAAGAGTTTGGTACCAAAAGGGGCAACTGGATTGCCAAAATTCAAGAGTATGACATGGAGATAAAGCCCGCCAAATTGGTGCATGGGAAAGGTTTGTGCCAACTCATAGTTGACAATAAGTCAGATAAAGTTTCCAACTATGAAGAAGGAAGTGTCGAAGAAGTTTCTATTGTTCTATTTGTTAGTGCAACTAACGAATGTATTCCAACATTGCTTACTTTCTCACATATGGAGAATGTGCAAAGAATCTGACATATAAAGAGAAGAGGACAGTCAAAATTAAGGCTACAAATTATGTCCTTTGGGAGAATGGTTTGTACAATAGGGCTCTTGATGGTACTTTTCTATGCTACGTTGATAAGGCTCAATAGAAAAAGTTGTTGGAATGTTTCCACAACTTAGAATTCGGTGGAAATTTCTTAGCACTAGTGGTAGCTCATAAAATCTTGTGAGCTAAGTACTAATAGCCTACACTATTTTAGGATGCATACAACTGGTTACATAGGTATGAATTATCCCAACAATTCATAGGGAAACCCAAGCTAGTTGCCCTTCCCCTAAAGTTGGTCGTCATTAAAGAACCCTTCCAACAATGGGGTATTGAATTCATCGGCACCGTCAATCCACCTTCCAGTGTGAGACATAGCTATATCCTCACAACCACTAATTACTTCACCAAGTGGGTGGAGGCTATTGTGGTGAAGCATGCTACTTCAGAGGTGGTATGCAATTTCCTCAAAGAAAATATTATTTCCTAATTTGGTGTTGCGAACGAATCATAGAAAATAATGCTACTTCATTCTCATCAGGTGAGTTCACAAAATTTTGTTATGAGCATGGGATCACGTTGTCACATTCTTCAGATTATTACCCTCAAGGTAAAGGTCAAGCAGAATCCAACAATAAGAACTTGGTCACTATCATTCAAAAGTTGGTAGACGAGAACCAAAGATCATGGCACAAGGCATTGTATGATGCTTTGTGGGCTAATAAGATTACCCCAAAATGGGCAATAGGTATGTCACCATTTTAGCTCTTGTATGGGTTGAATACAAAAATTCCAATCACCTTGGAATTGCCCACACTTAAATTGGCTAAGGCCATAGAAGATGAGACATTTGACAATGTTGTGGATAAACGCATCATGTTCCTCGTTGAATTGGAGGAGAAGCATGTTCAAGTGGTCGACCATATTGCAAAACATCAAGATCAAGTCAAAAATATTTTTGACAAGAAAGTGAAGTGTTGAGACTTCCAGGTTGGAAATCTAGTTCTCTTGTGGGACAAGAGAAGAGATCCCAAAGGTATGCACAGGAAGTTTGATTCACTGTGGAGAGGACCTTTCAAGATTCACTATCTTTGTGGTGAAAATATTTTTTTCTCGCATACCAGGATGGCACTCCATTTCCCCTACCACATAGCAGACAACATCTAAAGCACTTCATTCAGTGAGGCAACAGATGAGTTTGTAAATACTTGTATAGTTTTTGCATATTTTTCTTTTTGAGTCTTTTTATGTCTTTTTGTTTTGTTACTTGACTCTATGCCAAATGGATAGATGAAGGCACTTAGATACTAGAATTATTCTCCCTTCGATCATTTCAAAGGGTGATTGAAGGAAGCTCCCCGGTTAGAGCCAGTTCTTATCCTTGAATTCAGCTAAGCTTAATTTGTGGGTTAACCCCTACGAAAATTGTTTGTTTCATAGCCCATGCACTCTAAGCACACAAAATAAGGAAAATCACATTGACCCTCATGTGTGGTCCCCCTAGCCTCAAAACGTCATTCTAAGTGTTAACCTTTTTCAGTTTATCAAAATTCGCATTTTAAACCAAGTTGAGAAAGTTCAATTTTCAATGTTAGAACTTTTTTTCCACTCCATTGAATTTCAGTGCCCCTGCAAGTCATATTCAAAAAATAAAAAAGTGCAAGGTCATTGAATTTCAATGACCCTACATATTGTTTACAAAATTTCAAGGTTGCATAAGCGTTAAAAATTTTGGACCTTGTGAACTGGAGCTCACACGAGTTCATAATAAATTTTGTTTTAATGATTTTTATTTTGGGTTTTAAATCAATTTAACTGTTTTCTTTTTCATCTCATTTGTTTTCTTGTCTTCTTCTCTCTTTTGTGAGTTTGTTTAAAGTTGTTTGGTCTGTTGATGCGTGGATTCAACTAGTGTTTTCTTCATTTTATATTTCGAGTATGTTGCCCATATATTTTTTATGTGTTTGGTTTGTGTTTGAATCTTTTAGGGTTTTTATGTTTTGTATTTTTTATATGCTTGTTTTATATGGTTCATTCCTATTGCATTTGCATCGTCTATTTTCTTTTTACAATGCATAGTTTCCACTATTCAAATCGAAACTGTAGTTTTATATTTCAGCTTAAATAATTTGGATCAAGCTAAAGGTTAGTAATATTCAAGCTATTTTCTAGAGGTAAGTGCGTAAATAAAGGCGGGCATAAATTTGGATGCTTGAGTGACTTGTGAATAAAATTATTAGAATATTGAGTTTGATTTGATATCAAATAATTATGTTTTAATAAGTTTTCATATTTAAAGAGAATTATAAGGTGCTAAAATTGAATGGTAAGTTTTGAGTATATTGACCTTCAGGACTTGGTTTATAATAATGCATGTGGTAACCAACAAGCATGACTAAGGTACGCAAATTTAGTTTTTTGTTAAATTGATAATTGTGCAAGTTATGAATATCTCAATTTATTTTATTGTCATGGACTAACTATTCCAACGAGATTTCAAATATATACATGATTCAATGGGAACGAGAGAATCCTAAAGGACCCTAATCAGCCTACTTCATATGTTGAAGTAATATGCTCGATTGTGTCAATATTGAGTTGAAATTGTTTATTTTGTGTGTGCCAAATAATTTGAGTGGTTGAAATTAATTATCATAGCCTTATGTTTTTAGTTGTTCATTGGTGTCTCAAGATGGTGTGTGAGAAATTTCAACCAAAATACAAGGTTATAAGCCATTTTTAAGAGGTGAAGAAAGGAAAAAAATCAATTTTTGGAGACCAATTTTGAAACCCCAAAAGGGATACCTAGGGTTAGGGCATCTCAAGATAATATTGATTACAACCTTCGATTAAGTTACTTGGGTGTGAAAACTAGACCATGTGGATGTGTTTGGTATTGTATGACTGCTTGAATAAGGGCCTTTTTGGATTCTCTTGGCTTGGGGTATGGTGAGAGCCTTCATGGCTTGATGAACCATTAAGATTGGGTGGAGATAAAAAAATTCCCATTGGCTTGAAATTTGTAGATTTGTAGAGGTAGCAAGGTACCCTTCCTATAAACGAAGTTCCAACTATGATAAGGGAAACTTGAAGACAAATAGAAATACTATAAATTAAATTTATTTTGTAGGTTTATGTAACATTAAGATGTTTGGGAGAATGTAGAGTTTAAGATTAGTTTATAAACCAAGAAAAATGTGAATGATTGTTTTATACTTCACATTATTTCGTTGTGTCCTAATTTATGTAAGAAAATTGGTATTGTGTTGCAAATATATACACTTCATCAAGTAAAGGGATATGGAAAAAATCTCTTAGATGAGTATTCATGGTGAACCCAATATCTATATAAGGATTGCATAGAAATATTAATGGTTTAGTTTATAGGGTCTATACACCATTTTTTCATATATTTGCACTTACTCCCTTAAATCAATTTTTTTTAAATACTAAACTAATATATGGAGTATTTAAGTGGAAAAATCTTCTTATGCTCATCAAGTTGTGTACATGAGTTATCTTGAATATCAAACTCATTAAGCTAATGATCTCTTGACAACAATAAAAACAAAACTACATAAAATGTCTTATAAATGCACATATGAGGAGCATAAACTACATAGAACATAAATAAACAAAAAAAAATTGTGTCTGGCACAACATAATGTTGAACAAAAGAAAGAGAAATTTAAAATAGAATGAATATAAAAATAAATAAAAATAAAAATAATAACAAAAATATTTGAAGGGGTCACAGCCCATTGCACATGGCACAATCATTGAGGAGCCATGGCTCCCTAAGGGGAAGATGCAACCTCCTCAAGGGGGGGTGAATACCCCATTTGAAACCAGCCTCCTTTTTACAGGGAAATGTAGAGAAGGGGAATTCATTACTCACAAGTCTTTATATTCTCAAGAGAATCCTAGGGAGCGAACTACCCTTAACTACCTGAAGGAACAGAGTGAGAGTTTCAAAATCAGAAAGAGTAGGTCACAAAGGTTTTTTGGATAAACTAGCAAGATTTCAGCCAAAGGACATCAACGTGACACATGGACAACGACGCGACATACTAGAGTCCCAAAGGCGCACTAGAGTCTCATATAGATAGAAATCCAAGAATATCGCAAAAAATACAAAGTGAATACTTCTACTCCAGCTACTAAGAAATATAAGATGAAGGAAAGTAACAAAGAGTAATAGAACTGAAATAAAGTAAGATAAACTAAGTAATATATAGATCAAATGATGATAAAATGAAAGAACAGGAAGAAAGAACTCACAAAAAACCAAGCTGCAATGAAGCCTCCAACAAAGAAATATCCTCTATACCTGCACACATAAGATTGAGGAAAAATGTTGGGGTTGTTTAGGAGCTTGCCTCAATCAAACCCTCATTTTGGTCTTTTTACCTCCACGGACAACCAGATAGATAGAGATAAATAATAAGTAGAAATGAAATGAATGCAAGAGTGATAAAGCAATCCCTACTCAAGGAGGAGAACTTGTATCAAAAAATAGAGATGCAATAGATAGGGGATGTGATGAATCTCAAGATGCTCAAAGATACAACATAAGCATGATATCACCTGCAAGGCTTAAGGAAGCCACAGAGAGAGAGAGAGCAATAGTTGTGAGAGCCAAGAGATTTGCAAGGAGCGTTGTAAAAATGTGGGAGTGTTGTTGTAGCAAGTTGTAGAGAGTTGAGAAAGAAAGAGAGAAGAGAGTATCTCCAAGAGATAAAGACCAAGAAGAAGGCCAAATGGATTGAAAAGATAGCTTTTAAAGAGAGAATAGGAGGGAAAAGAAGCTTCCCGAGCCGTTATAAGGCATCTCGGGCCGTTACCACCGACAAAAGTAGCCAACAAGTGGCAAGGTGCTCAGAAATAGTCGTTTGAACGTCAAAATGTCATAGGAAACTAGCTTAGTGCACGAACGTGCATACAACGTGCTAGAGTCTAGACAAATCACACTACAAAACAAAATGCATGAGAAAAGCACAAGGTTTGACACAAAGCTGACACATGAAGGTAGCTACTAAAAAGGGGTCCTGAGCATCCTAAGAGGGGAAAAAGGCTAATGCAAGGGGTAAAATGAACCTACACAAATTTTAAGGAAATGGATAGTAAAGTGGATACAAGAATGTATGTGAAATTGCAAGCAATGTAATTTTATGGCATTACAAGAGATAAGAAGGAAATGAAAACATAGTGACCAAAAAAAAGTATCAATCGACCTTGTAATGTAGGAAATTCGCCTCTCTCTAATATATTAGAAAATAAAAATAAATAGGATATCACATAAATATGAAATGTGTCAATGATATATGCTTAATACCTTCTGATGGTGCAATCTTCAACCCCCATCTTTACAAGTACTATCCTCATGTCCTTGAAACAACAACAATCTACTAGCACATAGCAGCCTACATGTGAGTCTCCCGCAACCTACAAATCCCAAATGAAACAAAAAGAAATAGGGTTTGAAAGGGATGAAAAAGTAGGATAGAGTGGTAGGATAAAATGAAATAAACCTCATTTTAAGTGAAAAGCTTGAACAATATTTTTTTTAAGCAGTCAAGGATAATTCAAAATGGATGTAAGACCTCGATAAACTAAATTAAAATATTCCTCTTACGTTACAATGATTTTGGGGGTATATTTGGCATGCCACGAGTATTTTTTATGTATGTAGGAGGTAAAAAAGAATCTTCAGTTAGTGGTGGTAACTTTGAATTTTATTATCATAATGTTTGATGCTCTTAAATTTAGACAAGTGCCTAGACATTACATTAATATCATTATTCGCAATGGTAAATTAGAATGGGAAATAATCTTTATTATTCTTACTACACAATGTAGGAGTCAATTGATTTAACATGATATAATAATGATTTAACAAATAATGACATTAATATTAAGTTTGTGTGATAGAAATATCAATATTAGACTTAGTTAGAAGGGAAATTAATTTTGAAGTTAACGTCACCATTAATAGCAACATCAATAATAATAAATATAATAAATAATAAGATTAATATTCAAATTAAACATCATTATTGATGGTGTAATTAATAAGAGCATTTAATACATAGTGGCATTGACATTTAAACAAGTGATAACAATGATAGCTGAAATCTTACCGATGATAAACTCAAGGGTAATTTTAATATTAGTAAATATGATTTTAATATTAGTTTTAAGGATATAATTAGTATTGTTATGATTAATAAAGGTAAGCATAATACTAAAAGCATTCAGAACAACAATGGTAATTGTTTTCCTCCTTTAATGGTTCAATAACTAAGCCCTTAAAGTTATAACTTAGAGATTAAATATATGCACCAAGTAGCTATCTTGCTCATCATGAAGGTTCATTTCATTATCAACCTAGGGACGTGAACTTGAAATGGGTCAGCACTGTATGTGCACTAGGACTCAATTGTAGTCATCCTTATCCTATAACTAGAAAGGAAATAGTACTGAAAGTAAAATGCTTGAAAGAAAATAGCATAAGTACTGAACATAAACCAAAAATCAAACTAAACTAAAATGAATTACAGAAACAAAAGTCTCAATAAACAGAGAAGAAGTTGCTTTGTCTTTCATGGCTGCAGGAACAGACATAGAACAAAGTTCCAATGGCTACAGGAACAAACAACTGCTAAGACTATAACTAATTGTTGAACAAAAAATTAACTACTAAACTGAATGGATGGAATTCTCACCAAGAGGGACCCCTTGAATGAGTTTTCCCAAGACTAGCTCAGGTGTAACAAACTAAAATACCATTTTATTCATTGAAAACATGATTCCAATGTAGCAACAACATAACTGTATTTCTTGAAACTGAAAATGCAAGTACAATATCAAAACATTCAACCCCTTGAAGAGGAGCATCTAAGCATTATTTATAGAAGGAAATATTCTAACTTAGCTAACAAGGTAGTTGACTCCAATAAATTAGGAGGATGTCATTTATTGAAAGCATGAAAAGAGGAGGGAGGTTGTGCATGCACAGGATTCGGTCAAACCAGACTTGCTTCAATGAAAATTCAGCATAATAACACCTAAATCTACTCAACTAATAGACATAGTCATTAAGGTTAACTTCCACATGAGATGGAATTTTCCAAGTGCTAACTTCTTCAATTTCCATCTCTACTTGACTTTTTCAGCAACCGGGCAGTTGGCATGAACTTCTTCCACATTGCAAGCTCCATTTATATCTACATCTAAATCTAAACCTGCATTATGACATTAGCGTACACAAGACAAATGTATATCCATAATCACCTTATGATAACATTCATTCAATCACATGCAAAATTAATATAGATATATCACATAGCAGGTTAATATCATTAAAAGTTATAGGAATAAGTTCATGTCTAGAGTTCATAAGTTTAGGAAAATAACATAGAAAGTATTAGTAACTAGGTGCTAAAACCCCATAGTAACACTAACAAAATTATGATAAATCCTAACAAAAATGAGTCATTATTTGAACTCATCATCTCCCCCCAACTTAATGATTTGTTGGTCCTCCAATAGAGGGAACTCAATTCCTTTATCTTACTATAGCCCTGAAATCAGCAATTTTTGTCTGCCCTCTATCAGTCTCTGCAGTATCTAAGTTTGGATCCTAGTAGAATGCATGTTTGCTTTCCAATTTTCCCCACCTTGGTCTCTCTTCACTTATATCATACTGATAAGTTTTGTAGTCAGGTATTGGCCACAATAGTATAGGTGGCTGAAATATTAATGGGAGCCAATACTATTGCCTTGTTCTCCCAAGGTGCATATACCTGATGCTTTGTTTGCAAGATGCATGATAATTCTATAAGGAATGGGGTTCAGCTTGTTTAAATTGATTTGGGAACTCATTCCATCTTTGTGACAAGTATCCCAATATTGTTCTTCTTGTAGTAGCATCTACATGTTCATATTCCCTGTATGCTTCCTCCCTAAAAGGAATGATCCTTAGTTTGTATGATGGCCTGTAAAGAAATCTATGACATGTGTAGTAGATTTCTATAGGATTAATTAATTGAACCCTTAGAGATAGAGGTGTATGGAGCTCCTTTTCTCTATATAGCTTAACTTTTTCTCCCCAGTTGTTATCATTTTGACTCCATGACATCAATGCCCTCAAATAAACATCTCCAATATATAACAATGGATTCCACTCATGATCATTAGGAACAACATAGTTATCTAGATACAATTCACATAGTAAATTCTTAACTTCAAGAGGAGAAGAATGGTAAGCTTGAAAAAATTCATGTGAGGTTTCAATGGAAGGGTTTAGACTAGAAATAACCCTTGACAACTTAAAATAAAGATGACGCTCTTTTAAATGTAATGCATATACCCATGGAGGAGTCCTAAATTCCTGAATTTGTGGTACTAAGGTCACCACATTGCTTACCTTTTTCTTGTAATGTAGTCATTTTTGCATTCTTCTCCTCAATTTCTTTATTTTTCTTATCAATCTCTTCATGTGGCCTACATTTTTATCTTCTCCATTCTTTTTATTTTTCCTACATCTCTTTCCATAAATCCAGGGCTACAAATGCCCATGAAAAAGTAGAAGGTATATGTATTCCTACCATGATCTTACCCTATGCTGGTTTCTGATGTTCAATTTTCTCAATAACTGGATGTTCAGCCTGCTCTACAACCTCGTGCTCAACTTGCTCTACAACAGCAGCAAGTTTCTCCAGCCCAATATTTACCTGCTCCCTAGGAGTCTCTATCAAATATATATTTTCTTTCTCTCTAAGAGTCTCTACCTTCTTCTTAGGTGTCTCACTAAGTCTATGGCTCCTTCTTGGAGGTACATCAATAGCAAACTTGGTCAATTTTGACTTCTTGGGAGGACTTCTATTTTTTCCAACAACTGCAGGACACTCTATCTCTTTAGTTTTCCACTTCCTAGGGCTACGGTTTACCTTCTCTGACTCTTGCTTCTTAGATTTCCCTTTGCTACTCTCTGATTTTCTCATCTTTTCTTCCTCTTGCCTAACAATAGCCCTAGTGCGAGGTGTGGTTTTAGGAGAAATATCAATATCAGGGTCTGAAGATGAACTCTCTTCATCTGCTTGCTCAAATTCAGAGGAAATATTTTTGGCTGCAGGAGGGTTTGTACTAGGTGTTAACCTAGAAGTTGAAGCTCTATGAGTGGTTTTAACAACTCCCTCATCTCTCCTAACCCTATGAGTTAGGGGTCAACCTCTAAAACTCACATTTTTTGGTCTGAATTTTCTAATTTCCAAAAATTCATCCCACGACATACTAGACACTTTTTGCAAAGATTTTTCTATTATTAATTTAATCAAACAGTGATGGGAAACAGAGTTTTCCCTACCTTTATGTGTTTTAATGGCCATAATTGCAAGAATATTGTACTAAATTTTTGGTACATTCATTCTCCTGCCATGCCTTAGATGATTCAATAGCTTGAAACGCATGGAATGTAGACAAGATTGGCGACCCTCATAGGTAATGTATTTGACAATAAAAATAGCAGCTTGTTTCCATTTCTCTAGCAAAGAAAGTATTCTCGTGCCTTGCTTGTCTACAACGAGTGGAGGATCACTAGGCTTCATGAATTCAACCCTAGCTGACCTAGCATCCTTAGTAGTAGGGTAGGGTTCTCCCTCAGTAGGTAAACTTGACACTTCAACAATTCTTTCCTTAGTAGCTATGACTTTTAACCCCTTAACCATTGCCTCACTATTTGAAAATGTTTGTGCAAACTCCAAGGAAATTTCTTCATTGAAACTATCTAGCTTCAAAAAATAATCCAACCAGCCACAATTCTTGAATTCAGGTTCACAAAGTGTATTCTGTAGGATTACCTGGTGAACCGTTGGTTCATTTTTTATTAACGCACCTCCCATTGTTTCAACTCACACTCAGACAAATGCTTATGCAAAGACTTCCTCCTACAACGCTTCAGCCAAAAACTCAATGTCTCTTCTACTTCTTGTAGTTCTCACAAACACCAAAACCAATGTCAAAACCTCTCAATTTTACCTTTCCAATAGCATCATGATTTCAACTAAGGCAGTAAAGAGAGGGTATTATCACAGAGAATGGTGGTAGATTAATGTCACATGCATTATGTCACTTCAACTTATTATTTCAAATTTATTGCCATGCTAGCGCATGGAATGTGACTGATGACATGTATGACATATGACACATAAGCTCACACTCCCCCCCAACCTAAATTAAAGCATGTGTATGCACAGGCTGGAATGAGAGTTGGATAAAACAAGGATTGCTATGTGAAATATAAATATTAAAATACAGTAATCAAACAAATGAATACAAGGTAATTAATATACATTAAGTTTTATGTGCATACTTGAAAAGGTGGAACATCTTTTCCAAAGAATGTGGAAAGAAGTATCAGTCATCATAAAAGCACAGTTGAGTAATTAAATGAAGTCGTGGTGGAGTGATGTGGAAGAGAGAGAATGGAAATGAATGGGTGGATAATCTTTATTGATGGAGAAATTAATTCCCACAAAAAGTGGAAATCTTTATTATGATTGCATGCGTACCTTTATTAGCCAAAGGATTGAACACTATGTCCACTTCCTTCAGTTACAGGAACTTCAGAGTGTTTGTATTCAACAAATTGTTGCATGAACTCATGTTTTGAGGCAGACTTATGGTATAGCCTGAGATGATGACCATTGACCAAGATTTTGAATCTAACAAGACCAATTATTGTAAGTTGAACATCACCATTGGAGTAGACCTCTGCAATCTCATATGGTCCCAACCACAAGGTTTGAAGTTTGCCCAAGTTATCTTTATACTTGGAATCATAAAGAAGTGCCCAATCACCTGGTTGGAACTTCTTGTCTTTGATGTATTTATCATGCCATCTAACTCTCTGGTTCTGCACCATCTTAGTATGGTTGAGAGTTGATTTCATCATCTCATCTAAGGAATTTAGTTACATAACCCTATCCTTTTGTGCCTCAGATATATCTATTCCAAGGTCTAGTGTTGTTCTAAGAGTTTTGTGTTCAAACTCTATAGGCATCATTGCTATTTTTCCATATAATAGCTCAAAGGGAGTAAAACAAATGGTGGTTTTCCAAGTGGTTCTATAGGTCAAGATAGCTTCTAGAAACCTATTTGCCCAATATTTTCTATGAAGTTCTATTGTCTTGGTCATAATAGATTTTGTTTCCCTATTTGTTACCTCAGATTGTCCATTGGCTTGTGGGTGATAGGACGTAGATTTATTATGTCTAACATTATACTCATTCACCAATGTTGTGACAAGAGTGGATGTGAACTAAGCCCCTTGATCTGTGACTACTTCTCTAGGAACCCCATAGTGTGTGAATATTTCTTCATAGAGGAATTCTACAACTTTATTGTCCCTAGCATGTTTCATGGCTTTGACCTCAGCCCATTTTTTCACATAATCAGTACAAACCAAGATGTAAGATTTTCCATTTAATGGTGGATCAATTGGACCTACAAAGTCAATTCCCCATTTATCAAATGGTGTGATAACTACTTGAGGATATAGAGACATCTCATCTGATTTACTTGGTCAGTCCATCCTTTGACACCTATCACATTTCCTAGTGTACTTGCTTGCATCCTTATGAAGTGTAGGCTAATAATATCATGTATTGAGGATCTTCATGGCCATCCTCTTGGTTGCAAAGTGTCCCCCATAGGGTTCATCATGGCATGCATGTATTATATCATAAGTCTCATCCTCTCTTACACATCTTCTCAGCACATAATCTGGTCCAGTATAGAATAAGCAACTTACCATCCATGAGATTGGAAAAAATTTCTCAATAAGAACCCTTCGCTCTTTTGGAGAGAAATGAGGGGAAACTCTTCCTGTAACCAAATAATTGGTTATATTTGCATACAAATGTGTATGCACACTAATGGAGAACAAATTTTCATTAAGAAAGGATTCATCAATGACTTGAGCATCTTCTGATGTTGTTGTATGCACTTAAAAATGGTCTGAGCACAAATTAATTAAACACTTGTTATTTAGTTAATGAAAATCTTAAATTCTCTACTTATAAATAAATTGCAAAATTTATTTATATAGTTCATTTATAAATATTCTTCTTATCTAAAATCGCTTCCTCTCAAATTGATTAAATGCACAAATAAACAATTTTGTCATTTAGTTAGTTTTCCCTCTTTCATTCAAATTTGAATTTTTAAATTCAAATTGGCCTCTAAATCATTTTCCTCTTAAATTGGTTAAATGCACAAATTTAATTAATTTATCATTTTTATAATTTCCCATCTCCATTTAAATTGAATTTTTAATTCAATTTAGCACATTTCTACATATTTTTCTAACTACCTACCACCTTACCATGTGTCACATGAAATTGAATTTTATAAATTGAAAAATGTGGATTTTCCATCAACAAACTTGTAACCAATCTTAAACCTCTTGGACACATGGCTTCTTCTTTCCTTTGATTCCCTTCAACACTTGGAAAAAAAAATTCTTGCAACGAACCACCACCTTCATGATTCTCTCCAACCTCCTCGTGCTCAACCATCGATGTCGTACGATCACAATCCCAACCGTTCATCCCTGCCACATCATTACTAGCTTGGAAAATTCTATAAATAGAACACATTGCTATAGCTTTTGAACAAGTAGAATTTGACAAGTTTATGCTGCAAAAATCTCATTGTAGTTTGAAAACATTGGAAAAGCATTGTAGTTGCATTTTAGTGTTTTTAGTTTATTTTAATCATGGCATTTCAATTCTAGCATTTAGTTTCTTGCATCTTTCATACAAGATTATCTTTAGTTTTGCATCATTTCAACAGTAATCTCTCATCATAGATCATTCAACAATTTACTTTCAAAAATACAAAAATATAGGCATTGTAGTCTACATTGTGAAATAGCTGCTCATTTCTTAGGTTTCCATTCCATACATTCATGTGCAATGAAATATTCTAAGAGCATGAGTTGAGGAATCACCAAGAATAGAGGACGATGAGATGAATTTGAATGCAGGACTGTGATAGTTTGTTTTATTACTTTCTTTCATTAGATGTAATACATTTCATTGCTTGTGTGTTGTTTAGTTATGATTATTACTACTCATTGACGCATTTAAGTAACCACACATTAAATTGGTGCCCACCATGGGGCTGAGCCCCATATTTTAATCTGTTTTCTATCAATTTTTTCTTCATAGGTTCTATCAAAATTTCTGAAATGGTGCATACATTTTTTTCTCCAACGCATCTGGCTTCTGTTTCGGCGCATTGAGTTTTTGTTTCAATGCATCTGGCGGTTCTTCCAACACATCAAGCTCTTCCTTTGGTGCATCTGGCATTTATTTCAGTGTATTCAGATTTTGTTTCGGCGCATCAAGGAGTTTTAAATTTTATTCTGTCATTTTCCAATGGAGTGCATTCAGTTTATCATTTAGCACATTCAGTAATTTAGTGCACTCAATCTAAATTTTGGTGCATTCAGTCTGTCATGGTGCATCTGGTTTTTACTATAAATTTTTCGGATTCTCAAAACTAATCTATGTTTTTTTTTGTGCGGGAACCTTGTACGCAGTCAAAGATTTTGCAGAAATAATTAAAAGAAATTTGTCAAAGAACTAAAAGTTGAAACTACTAATATTTGGTTGTAGGGATTTGATAGTGCATTTATTTTTGGTTAAGATAAGAATCTAGCTTAATTAAAAGGATAAATTTACACCATTTCTGATGTGTTTGGAGTGGTAGGTAAGTATGCTCTCCCCTTAACTGGGTTCAGAAAGCTAGACCCATTCATTTCTTTCTATTTTCACCCTTAGAGGGCCTGCCTTGGTGGGACAAGAGGTAATCACCCTAGGGGAATGACCCAAACTGGTAATAGGCTAAGGCCAAGCCCTTCCAGATGGTATATAAAATGGGACTTGAGGAAAGTTCAAGGACCACAAATGGTTATGTCGACAAGTGATTCCCTTAGTACGTGTGTGGTATGTGAAAACCTATAGAGCATAACCTCTATAGGTTTGGAGTCCTCCTTAATGGAGCTAATATTTTCATATGTATAGCCCACCCATAACGGAATTCCCTTACTAAAACCCCTTTGTTGTAGTAAGCCAAATTAAATTTCTATTCTTTGGTGCAGCAACAGTTGTTTCCAAGACATCCACATTCTCATATTTTTAGTAGAGGTGAAAAACTTCCCATGGGAGATTCATGGGATTTTGAAGTTTGGTTGGCCTGAGAAGTGAGTGCACTATAAGGGGGAGCCTGTGCAGGCAAGCTTCTAAATCACCCGCTAAGAATAAGTGCGGTTGGAGTAAAATCCACGTGGAATCCAAAAGAATATCATCTTACACAACCTAGGATTGTGCTTGTTTGATCTGTCTTCACCTATGCATTTTTAATCAAAAATCAAGCAAACACTACACTCTGAAATATCCAACCAATGATTCATGAGACAATTCATCCAAACAATTCAAATTTATTGTCAAAAATCAAAAAAATCTATCAAACTGTCAAAAACCAAGAAATGTTTTCTAGTTTGGCACATCCAATGACTATCCCAATGCATGCTAGCCATATTTTGATGCATCCATTGACTGCCTCAATGCATCAATAGCATATTTCAATGCATTGATTTATTGTTCTAGCGCCTCTTGCTCATACCCCATCATATACTCTTTTAGCATATTTGTTGAATCTTGCAGCACATTCACAAACCCCGAAGATCACCTGCATGCAAATAACCTATCACAAAAGAAGAGAGGGAGACAAACAAGCAAGGGTTCTCTAAAAACTGAAAATGTATATATCAAAGAGAATGAGAGAATGAATTGATATGAAATACAATGGGATCAATCCTTATAAAAAGGAGATCATGCAAACCCTAAAGAAACCCTAATAGAAGCCCTAATAGGAAAACATTTAATAATTAATATAATTATTAAATGTCACTTTATGCAAACTAACATGAAATCTTAAAAAAGGAATAAAGGTAACTTAATCAACATAATTAAGTTAAAACCTTTACTCTAACACCCCCCTTAAGATGAGCAACAGTGCAGCTACAAAAAAATGCAAGAAAGCAAAGGTAACTACAATGCAAAAGGGAAAACATGGGTCCCGACAACTAGGCCAGATCAGGTACCCAAATATAACCAGATCTCTATAAAATGGAGAAATAGAGAAAACCTCATGGGAAAAAGCTCTACTCCAAAAAGAGATGCAGAAAGCCAAAAAGAAACATCACTGAAGCAGAAGAAGCTACAAACAACTATCCAAAAATGACTGCTATGGTGTTGAAGAACCTCCGCTGAAGATGGAAGATCCCTTCCAAGGTGAAACCAATGAAGAATTAGCACGAACAATATAATAACCCCCCATAATGTTGAACTGGGAGAGCCTGACAGATCCACAAAAATGGTGTGAAACACCCTGTAGTGCATGAAGAAGAAGATACAACATCTGAAAGTGCACAAGAAAACACCTGCAACTGAAAAAGTGGTGTGCAAGACAAAGCACACATGCATGAGGTTGGAATCATATGGATCCATTGTCGTCGTGGAGGGACACTCACCAGACAAAGGTGTGATGGCAAACAAAGGCAAACTACACAACCCCCCATGGTATGGATTCATT
Organism: Sequoiadendron giganteum; assembly: GCA_007115665.2. NCBI lineage: Eukaryota > Viridiplantae > Streptophyta > Pinopsida > Cupressales > Cupressaceae > Sequoiadendron > Sequoiadendron giganteum. The sequence goes on along the minus strand of CM021106.1, from coordinate 584,399,550 downwards.
GTCATCGTGGAGGGACACTCACCGGACAAAGATGTGATGGAAAAACAAAGGAAAACTACACAACCCCTCATGGAACTTTATAATAATAGTTCGAGTACAAAATATGGCACAACCTTATGTGCAAAATCCCCAAAAAATGCATGTACAATAGTGTGGCACTTTATCTCAATGCGTTTACATAAAAGATATTGCTTAAAAATGATGCTCAAAATGTTTAAAAAGGACAAAGCTGGAAATACATGAAAAACAGCCAAAAACAAAACATCCCATGCAAACAAAAAGTTTCCAAGAGCAAATATGTCCAGGTAATCCACCAGAGTGTGAAAACACAAATAACTTAATAAAATATACCTGGAGTGAAATCTAGAAAAATTGCATGGATGAAACTGAAGAGCTCTGAAATACGGTTCCAACGCCACTGAGATTGCGAAAAACGGAGAAACTGATCAAAAGTTATGAGCTTGGGACTAAAAATAGTCCATTTGTCTTCAGTTGGTTGTAGAATGCACCAACAGAAAAATGAAGTAATGAAACCCACACAAATGGAAAGATGAGAAAACTAGCTTTTTGACGATATCTCGTTTTCCAAAAAACAATATCGTATGCCCAAGTTACGGCCTCTGGAATAAAACAGCTCCAAAGAAGAAAAAAAGCCTGCGTTGGAATAAATTTGACGGTCATACGGTCGTCGCAGCAAAAAGACTGGGTTAAATTTGATGGCCAAACGGCCGTCACTATAAAAGTGTGATAGGACATATTATAGAAAAAAATGTCTTTTTAATAATAAAAAAACAAATAAAAAAAACCTTTTGATTTTTTAAAAAAATCATAAAAAACATGTTTTTTTAATTTTATTTTTAAAAAAAAACTAACTAAAAAAAAAGTAAGGGGGGGTCCGTGCAATGTCATCCTAAAATATATATAGGCAGCACCCATTACGGCAAGAGTTGCTGCGGCGGCCTAAGGGCCGCAACCATAAAGGCAGGCGCGGTACCCTTTACCGTCCCTGCAGCTACAGGCGGACCCGCAGGCGTAGGCCTAAACACGCCTTAAAACTACTTTTTGAAATTCGATTTTTTTTAATGATTTTTTTTTTTTTTAAATCAAAAATTTACAATAAAAAACTACGATTTTTTGTAGGAAAAAAAAGTGGAAAAAAAAATTCCGAAATTTTTCTTACCAGGCAGGCAGACGGCCGTACAACCGTACCAGCAAAAAAACTTTGCCTCAAATTTTGACTTTGTCCAAAAAGGACGAATGAACAATCGATTTAGGGGTTTTGGACCGCTGCGGACGCAATGGCGAGGTCCATTTGAGCTGAAAATGCTTCAAAATTGCAGGTATGCCCTGGATCAAAAAAAAAACCCCAAACCCTTGAAGCTCCAAAAATCTTCAAAACAAGAACAGGAAGCAGTAGGTGTGGAGCTCTGATACCATGTAGGAGTTGAGAAAATACAACTTCACAAACCTCGAAGATCACCTGCATGCAAATAACCTATCACAAAAGAAGAGATGGAGACAAACAAGCAAGGGTTTTCTGAAAACTGAAAATGTATATATCAAAGAGAATGAGAGAATGAATTGATATGAAATACAATGGGATCAATCCTTATAAAAAGGAGATCATGCAAACCCTAAAGAAACCCTAATAGGAAAAACACTAATAGAAGCCCTAATAGGAAAATATTTAATAATTAATATAATTATTAAATGTCACTTTATGCAAACTAACGTGAAATCTTAAGAAGGGAATAAAGGTAACTTAATCAACATAATTAAGTTAAAACCTTTACTCTAACAATTCAAACCTTTCCATAGTGCATACATAGCCTGTTCTAGTGCATTCAGACCTTTTTATAGTTCATCCATATCATTCCATAGCGCATCTGAGCACTATTTCAACGCATCTGGTAAATCTTCAAATATAAACTTAAATTTGACCTCCTTTCTATCAATTATTTCCTTATCCGGATATTCCCTCTCAAACAACATATGTTCCTTGTCCAAAATTTTATGTTGAAGGATTGGAAATCAACAAAATTCATCAAGAAATCCATTATCGAAAGAATCAAGAAACCAAAGAAGCAAATTGGCTATAAGAAAATTTTGAAAAGAAGACGCTTTTTGTACCAAAGTAGGAAGGGCTTGTTTGACTATCGAAACTTCATCCATAGGTATCATGACTTTAATAGAGGGTATATTGATGATTTTTCTTTAGAGCCTTTACCTTCACAAGCTTATAATCAACAAAGAGCTCTTTCACAAATTCTTAATCACAATCAACCCATTCATCATTCTTTCATTCCTCAACTGGAAATATAATATTCCAATCATCCCAATCAATTTATACAATAGAGCTCAATCTTGTTGAAACTAACATTTTCAAGTGAAAACCTTTCATCTAATCTTTGATCAAACATCCAAAAGTGCCTTTTTATCACATTCAACTTTTGATTTAGCAGTTACATTTCACCATCAGGGTTTATCATCCTCCATCGGGATTCATTATCCTTCATCCCAAAATAAAGCTTGCTTAATCAGATTTTAACCAATCCCTTTGGCACTCCCAAATTTTGGTCAATGTTCAGAAAATCATCATCACTTGAATGCCTGTCCAAACAAGATCCCAAAAGCTAAAACTCCAAGAAAAAGAAATTGAAACCCAAGATACCATGGTTGAACCTGAAGTAAACCCCTTTCATGACCTCCATCAAACTGAAACCGAGGAGGTAAATGAAGAAGATGTTCAACAAGCCCAGCAAGACCCAAATTTCCACAAATTCCTAGAAATTTTTTTTGAAAAGGATGGGTAAAGATATCTTTTGATGTTAGCAAAAAAAGGAGTCAATCTACCCAACAATTTTGATGTCACAAATTTGAAAAAAGCTCCTAAGAAAACGGAAGCCGAAACACAAAGTGAAACAAGAAGTGAAGCAAAAACCAATGATCCCATAGACACTTTGAAACAACAAATCCAAGATACCATGGTTGAACCTGAAGTAAACCCCTTTCATGACCTCCATCAAACTGAAACCGAGGAGGTAAATGAAGAAGATGTTCAACAAGCCCAGCAAGACCCAAATTTCCACAAATTCCTAGAAAAGTTTTTTGAAAAGGATGGGTAAAGATATCTTTTGATGTTAGCAAAAAAAGGAGTCAATCTACCCAACGATTTTGATGTCACAAATTTGAAGAAAGCTCCTAAGAAAACGGAAGCCGAAACACAAAGTGAAACAAGAAGTGAAGCAAAAACCAATGATCCCATAGACACTTTGAAACAACAAATCCAAGTTCTACAACAACAAATGCAGAACATGCAAACGGGGACTACTAAGAGATACTCCATACAAGATATATGTCCCTATCCATTCAATCAAAGTGTTAACATGATATCATTTCCCAAATATGACAAGTACAATAGGAAAGTCGATCCAATAGATTACGTAAGGGAATTCTGAACAATGAGTCTTGAATTTTTCCATGAGGATACATATTTGATGAGATTATTCCCACGTAGTTTGGGAGGGCAATGCATGCAATGGTTCTCACAATTATCGTCGGGGATCAAATCTTTTGAGGAATTGGTAAACAAGTTCATTACCCAATATTCATACAATATTCAACATGAAATCACAATGAAAGATATTTGTAATGTGAAACAAAAGAAAGGGGAATCATTCCTCATATTCTTACAAAGATGGAGAAGATTATTCGTGAGGTATCCTCGTCCCATACTAAAAAAAGAGAAGATAGAGGTATTCATTGACAACTTAAATGATGACATGAGCTACAGGCTTGAATTACAGTACCCTCCAACTTTCGAGAAATTCATTGAAAATGGAATCAATATTGAGGAGGCTTTGGTCAAACAAGGAATATTGAAAATCTATAACAAAAGCAATTCATCCAATTCATCCAACAATGATAAACAAAAGTTGTGGAAAAAGTACAAGAATAATGGCAATGATACCTCAACTGAAATGAATAATGCCAAATCGGTCTTCGATTTTTCAGAAAGCACCTCGAATACAAATCAAAAGACCACCCAAAATGCCAACCAAAGCAATATCCAAAATACCAACCACGGTAATACTCAAAATAATCAAAGTAACACATCATCCAAGACCCTGCCCTATCAAACATTGAACAACCATCAGAAGTTTACACCTTTGGGTCAATCATATGAATCTACATTGAAGGAGCTTATTGCGAAAAATCCTATCACTCGACCCGACACCCAGGGTTTTGAATCCAAAGTAAAATAATCCTGGTGGAATGAAGCACATTTTGTGAATTTCATCGATGCAAAGGTCAGTTAACCAATAGTTGCATGCAACTGAAGCATAAGATACAAGATTTGATTGACAATAAAATCATAAGAATAGAAGAGCCTCAAACAAACACTGATCATGGGGTATTCAAAAACCCTTTGCCAAATTATAACAAAGGAGAATCTTCTAATAGTAACAACTAAAGAAAGAATGTAAACTATGTTTAGGATACTACCATCCTTAATATTTCAGTCATTGAAGATCATGCAAATGACATTGAAATCAATAATACATCAGATCCTGTTGCAACCAATCATCTAATCAACAACACCAATATCCTCTCTAATCAAGTTCTTGATATCCAGCAAAACATGGTTGTAATGGATAATCAAATTAATGTCATGAAAATCAATCAAAAACAAGATAGTGTTCCCATAAACATGACCACAAGGGCTCAAATAAAATATGTTTTGAAAGGCAGCAAGCCCAAAACATCCACTGCTACATCTCATCAATATAACATTGTCGATCAGCTCCAGAAAATTTTCACGCAAATATCAATGTTGGAGCTCCTCAAAATCTCTCCTTCCCACAAGAAGATCTTGGAAGAGGCCCTAGCCGATACAACAGTGCTAAAATTTTTGGAAGTCTGCACTTTCCAAGCCATGGTTGAACATCTAATTGTGCCTCATTTCTTATCCTTTTCAGAAAATGATGACATATCTCTCACCCATCCTCATAATGCAGCCCTCCACATTGAAGTCTTAATCCATAAAAGTTGTGTCAAACACATGTCCTTATAGATGGAGGAATCGGACTTAATATATGTACTCTGAAACTGGTTCGTGCACTAGGGTTCTCTAAAAATGCAATAGATGCAAGAAAGGAAATCACAATCAAAGCATATGATTATGAAGAAAGATCTTCAAAAGGTTTGATTGTATTACCAATTCAAGTAGGACCAATCCAGAAAGATATGGTTTGTCAAGTTCTGGATAAGGATTTATACATCATAATGCAAAGGAAATTACCATTCCTGTCGATTCCAATGATCCTCGTCAGTCCAATACCCTTAAAGTTGTCCAAGATGTATTCATACCTCATAACCGTGAAGCTCCAAATTCCACCCCTGATATCCCTGACAATTCAAGTCAATCCAATCCTTTGTCTAAGTTTCTAGCCACATCCTCCAATGAAGGAATCCAATCAAGTTCATCATCCAAACAACCGGAGAAAAAGGAAGAACCTAGCCCCTTTGCATCTACCAATTCTGAAGCTCGGCTTAATACCCTAGCCAGACAGCTTGAAAAAAAAGTCCAAGTCAAAGACAAAGGGGTGGGTGAATATTCCATTAAATAATCCCTCTACCTCTCACAATTAATGTCATGAAAACCCTATGGTCAACCATCAACCTCGTCCCAACCATCCTCACAACCAATCACACTCTTTGATGGGCGATTCATAAAAGAAAGCACCCAAGCAGAGGAATTTGATGACAAGGACATTTTGAATTAGCTCTACAAGGATGAAACTGATTCTCAAACAACAATGGCTAATGTCCAAACCACTCAGTATGGTAAAGGGTTCTTGATCTTGGAAAATATGGGCTATGATAGACAAGGACCTATTGGGAAAAGGAAAGAAAGTATCATAGAACCTATCCAACCTGTTATAACCAATCCAAAAGATAAAACAAGGTTGGGATACAAAGAACATAAAAAGGGTGAAGAAACAAAGGAGAACCTAAAGTAGAAGGTTGTTGAATGGATCCTACAACTCCAAGCAAGTGATCACTATGAAATTGATTCCAACGAATATGAGTGGGATTCACTATCAGAAGAGTCCTACCATGATAAGGAAATTGATGTGATAAACAAGTATACTCCCACACTTGATGAGGGACAGCTCAGTGTTAAGACCACTTTAATTAGGATCACAAAATATCGACGGTTCAAGTGAAGATGATCAAACTCCTAGTGAGACAAATCACTCGGAAGAGAGAAACATCATAGACCTCAACCTGGCGATAGTATTATTTGATGAAAAAATTTCCATTAGGACCCTTATGACATCTGATCTGAACCCATCCTGTTGATGGTGAAAATGATACAAACAACGTTAAACAGAATATCTCTACTCTATTTCTCCTGAAAAAGAAAGACAACATATAGTAGCCTAAATCCCAAGGTCCTGGTAGTTGGTTCTCAACTGTCTGGTGTCACTCAATTGGTCCATGCAACTGTAATATTCAAGGGGCATTTTTTGGTAATAAGGAATGCAAGCAATGATTGATTCATCAAGTTGTTTTTAATAAAAAGGGGTTTTTAAATAAAAGAAAAAGATAGATCAGGGCATACATCAATGAAACATGAATAAAACTTATCTAATATTCAGACATATATCTTCAACAATGAATGTTCTTCCAACAGATCAAGAAAACCATAGCATGATGAAATTTACAGAATAGTCCTTACTATTGCATGCATCTAAGGTGCTTAATTTAACATCACAATCACACATCATAGATATTTCAAAGATTCCAAAAGAACACGCTCTCATTCATTGCCAATATCATAGATCAATAGATTTTCAATAAATTCAATTCATAAATAATCTAATGAAATAATCCTTAAATTTGGTTCCTTCTAATGACTTTCATCACATAAGAAACACTCATGCTTCAGCACAATCACTGGCATACAGATAGACTATAATTCATCAACCTTGTCCAATAAAACTCAATCCCAACACCATATTGCGTAAAAACTTGTATTTATATTCAACTGTAAATAAAATTAAAAAGTATCTCTGTAAAAACTACAAAAAAATTATATCTCCTACTATCAGGTGGCCAATTATATTCTTATCAGCTGACCCTTACAGTATGATACCCCAAAGGTATTTATAGATGTACAAAAATCTGAAGTCCTTTCTATCTTAAGTCGATCCACCTTTTTAGGAATTAAAGTCTTCTTGGAAACTCAGATCAATTTGATCTCTAGTTCCCATCTTGATCATTTAGTTAAACTAGAGAGAAGAAGATAGAAGAGAAAAGAAAGTCATTTGCCTCTAAGACTACCAGTCCTGCATGTGGAGAAGAGAATAAATCCATGCATGCATGAGATTATCAATTATGCATGCGAAGTTTTCCCTGTAGTGTACTCATCATAACTGGAGAAGACTTATTGAAGTATATCCAAATCCGGCCCATCAACCCAACTATCTTCAAACTTGATCCTCTCTAATTCCACAGCAGCAAATCCTCTCATGTCTTTTAGCTTTGTTAACTCCCTTTTAGCAGACCTTACTTCTTCTTTAATATCCATCAACCGATCTAATATAAAATCCTCTCCATCATCTCCCTTTTGCACAACCTCTTTAAACCTATCATCCCATTTCTCTTTTAATTGGCTCAAAGGTGGGCCTTCTTTTATCGGTATACTAGCATTTACTATAATAGCAATAACTACTTCTAACTCCTCAAGTTGTTCATTAAGATCCTTGGTATAATCTTGAACTTCATTTTTATGCTTGTATAAAAAGTCAGATCTAAACCAGATTATGTTGGAGGTCTTTTCCAAGAAATCTTTGTTGTCCTCTTCAAGTATTGACTATTCTAGAAGAGTGGACTTCGGCAATTTATTAACCTCTTTCAACTTCTAGCTATATCCTATGTACTCCTCCTCCTGTTCTCCCAATACTTTGGCATGCTGATTCATCTCTTCTATTAACTCCTATGGCATCTTGTGAACCTCAAAACTATTGTCTAGCACCTCACTTATTTCCTGATTTAGTCTATCAGTCCATCTATCCAACATCTTTGCCTTCCTCCTTACCTGCACCAAATCATCCACCTCTTTCTTGTTAAGCAGAATTGGTGTCTCAATGGTGGAAATTTGTTGTGATCTCGGAGCATAAACACTCTTCAAGAAAGTATGCAATTGATCCAATTGAGCCTTAAGCTCATCCTTTCTCTGCTTATCCTTCATCATTCTTGATTTAGTGGATGATGCTACCACATCTATCAATTTCATTTGTTGATCTCTTGTGGGTCTCCCCAAGTTAATTGTGCCCAACTAGTAACTAGTTAGTTGCATGTCCCCCACATCCTTGTCCACCATCGGTATTGCACATTCAACAACAATCTCCCCTGCTTCAGTAAGTATAGTAGAATGCAATATTTTAGCCTTATTTTTGGGCCTTTCTTTTTCAATCTCCTTCATCATATCATCCCAATTGAGAGGTTGTGAGGGTGTCAGTGATCTCTTTTGAAGATCCCATTTCAACCAAGTGGGAGCACTTGGAGTAGTGGTCATTATAATTTAAGAAGAAGCAATAGTAGTAGAGGGTTGTTGTACATTAACCTTAGGTTGAGAATCAACCTCTTGTACCTCTTGTTGTTCTTGCTCTACACTTGTCTGTGCAAGCTTTTCAGCTTCCTCCCTGTCCTTTTGTTCTTGTATCCTCTTATCTTCTTCTTCCTTCTTCAACTTTTCTTCTTCTAATCTTTTCTCCTCACATTCCTGGTTTCTCTCTTCCTCCAATGCCTTAAGTCTATCTGCATCCTCATTTTCCTTTTGCAGCTGCTTGGTCAGCTCCTCGGCATCTTTCTCTTTTTGCATACGTTTTGCTTCCTCTTTCTTTTTTATAGGCCTCTTCAACAAGCTTCAATTTGGCCACAAGAACTTCTCTTTCCCTTAATTTCTTTGCCTTTTCCTCCTCTAGATCATGAATTTTTTGTACTAACTCTAGCTTATCATTCTCTTCTCTGATCTTGAGCTCATGTTCCCTTTGCCTTTGTTGTTTTTTCACTTCATCGGCTCTTCACTTGGCTTCTATTTGTTGTTGTTGAAGCAAGGCGTCAACTTGTGCCTTAGCATCTATTGCCTTATGTTTTTCCATTGCTTCTTCATGTGCTTCAGCATCTGAAGCCTTCTTTGCTTCCTCAAACAGTGCCCATTAATCTTCCTCAATTAAAATATGTTCAATTTCCTCCTCTAGAGGCATCTTTTCTTGTGCATCTTTCTCTGATAAGGTCTCATCAGAGTTTGTTTCAACATCATGGATCTCCAACTCTACTCCTTTTCCCTTTAATGCTTCAACTATACCATGAAGAGTTCCTTCAAGCATCCCTTCGCCTGGTTGCTTCGTAAGAGGGACTTGAGTAGATGACTCACCTATTGCTGGTGTTGAAACCACATATCCTATTTGGGCATCCTCCTCTTGTACTCTAGGTAAATCTTGAGTAGATGGTTCAAGCTCGATCTCTTCAATATCAGGAGGGAAGAAATCCAAAGGCTCCTTGGAAGGCAATTTCCTCTTGATTCTCTTGTATCCCTTCCCTTTCTTAAGAGCCAGACCCCCAGGATTTTTGGCTCTTGGAACAACCCAGTGGATACTCCTATCCAAGACTAGTCTCCCTATTTGCTTGATGTCGATGGTCTCCTCACCATCCCAATCTACCGAATCCAAAATTTTGGTACCAATGTTCAATACTTCATATGATGGATCCAACACAACTCCATCATCTACTAATGTATCAGGAATATCATCTTTGATCCTAAATTCTACCATGAGTGAAATAGGTAAACTCTCATAATTCCTTTTCTTGAGGTCATATTCATCCTGAAGATCACTCCAGAAGTCCTGTAACAGATTAAAATATTTGTCAAAGACTGAAGGCAGCAAAGCATTCATTTTCTTCTTTGGATCAAAGTGCTTTCGAGCAGTATACAAACCTAACTTCAAATGTATCAATTCACTGCAAACCACCTTAACTCCCACAAGGTGTGGGCAGTTGTATTCACCCAATTGCATGGGGAAATTGTGACAACATGTCTTGTGTTTTAACCCAAATCAGGCATTGACCCCCAGAGCTTGATAGACAAACTCCATCAGAACCATCCTATTGCTGCAACACCTTGGAAGTAAGTGGGGATGGCCTTCAAATCCAACCAGCCTAAAATAAGTGAAATTGGGCTATTGGATATACCAACATCCCCATTTTATGATAAATGCCATGGCTTCCTAGCTCAATTTGTACCCTACATCTCCATTAAGCTGGTTAATGACTACATATAAGAATGCATCATTAACTCTTCTAAATTGAATTTCAAAAACCTGTAGGGATAGTTGATCATAATGATCCCATACTCTCTTTTTTCCACTAGCTTCTCCCAATATTCCTTCTCTGTTCAAACCTGGAAAGATGCCTCCTCTAGTTGTTGAATAGACAACATAAGAAGTCATTAAAAATCTCTTGGTTTCCCTTATTCTAGTTAACTGGTCATGAATGGTATCTGAGACAATCATCGGCTAATCAAATTGTTGCTTGCCATTAAATATTGTCTGAATGAAGGGAAACATCCACTCCTTGAAATGAAATGCATCCCTCTTCCCAAAGGCTCTAGACAACATCATTATCAGGTCTGATACTTCCTTGTAAAAAAATTTCCTCTTTGGTTGATCATGGATCTTGGTCAGAGACTTCTTCTCTATTCTCAACCACTTCTTGTTCAAGTGAGCCTTGTTAGCCTCCTTGTATTTGTTATATATACCTAAAGCATTTGCCTCATTTAATTGTACCAGGTTATTTGGATCAGGGACACTAAACATGTGCTAAAACATTTGAGGAGTTAGATCTATAATCACATTGTCTTGTGAATCCATACATTGCCTAGTGGCCGGATTGTAAGCTCATGCTACTGTCATAATCAACTTTAGGCACTGGATAGATAGAGGAAATATAGTGATGTGAGCCAAGCCAGACTCAACTATTCTTTCAGTTCTTCCTGTCACATCCTCAGTGAATGTTTTTGAATATAACTCCTCAAAATTGAATGGGCCTAGATTGATGTCAATTACATCAGACCAATTAGATTCCACTTTGCTTGTAGTGATAGCAGGACCCCTATGGTTATACCTCAAGGTATAAGGTAGTTGCTATGGCTTAATCTTCTTAGGCTTAGTTACTGCCTTTGAAGATTTTGCAGGTCGATTCCTTTGGGAAGCTTCTCTTGATACTCCTGACCTTTTTTAGCTTCTTGCAACAAAACCTCTAATTAGATCCTTGAATAAACATCACAAAATATGCTTTAAAATCTTACCCTTCATATATATACCGGAGGTGGAACCAAGCAAAAAATATTCTAAACAATCTCTTTCAAAACATTGTCGAGGTCGAAGCCAAAACCATTATTGAGATTACAGTAATAACAAGCGGGATCGGTGTCAGAATCGGAATGGTAACCAGAATCAGAATCGAAACAGAAACTGATTTGGATTCATGAAGACTTTCTAATTTTACATTTAGTTCCAGTTTCGCTTCTGCTTAGGTTATCACTACTTTCAAAAATCCTACTTCTTATTGTAAGCGGAGTCAAACACGAGATGGAAATGGAATCGATACTTATTATAAAACATGGTTCAAAGTCTAAGTCGATTCCAATCCCGCTTTCGCCTAAAATGACCATGACGTCATAAGTGATTTTAACAGTTTGATAAATAACTTCATGATTTAAGGATTAGGTCATACCAAAATGAAAGGGGCTTAAAAATAACCTAATAAGACCATCCCCATATGACTAAGAGGCGACTGTACTATTTAGGGCATCATATTTAAAACAGGAATGCATCAAAACCCTAAATAAAACCGTCAATTTTAAATAACTATGGCACGAATTTAACTCCATTTAAATTAACCAAATCTAAAGCGAAACAAGATTCCTAAGTAAAAACCATCATTTACCAAACCCTATTTACTATAAAACAATAACTAACCTATGCATTTAAAAACTAGGGCATCATGATAAGGTCACGATTAAAACGTGAAAACGACCGTGTCCAAAACAAACAAAACCAGAAAAGCAAAATGAAAAACAAGAAAACTAAACAAAAGAGAAAGAAAATGAAACACACAAACTCACGAAGAATCATGAATTCAGACGAAACCAACGACTAAATAAAAACGAAAATAAAACAAAAGGGAAGAACAGAAAACCCCCTACCTCAAACGCAAATCAATAAGTTAAATCCTTGAAGCAATCCACATGCAATTGTCTCTCTTTCGATCGATTCACATGCACAAATGCTCCACTGCAACTCTAGTTCACTCTTTGATCTTTTAATAATGATGATAACTACCAGTTAATCCTTATTTAAGGTAAAAACTCATAGTTTCATACATGCAGAGCTCCTGTAATTAATGCCATAAATGTGGTAGAGTGGATTCGGAACTGCAGAGGGAACTGGCACATTACTGTTGTGCGACTTCAGTAAAGTCAACAACCAAAAACAAAATGGCAGGAGCAGAATCGAAATGAAACATGATTTAGAAACTTGGGTAATTTTCATGTTTCGGGTCCGGTTCCGCCAACAAAGAAGAAAGCGAAACAAAATGACAAAATAAAACAAAAAGATCGAAACGAGAAAACTGAACACAAATACCTAAGTTAAAATGAAAGACCAAAAAGTGGAGGCGGAGGCGAAACAGGATTTGAAACATGATTTAGAAACTTGGGTAATTTTCCAACTTGGTTCTCGTTTCAGGTCTGGTTCCGCCAACAAAGAAGAAAGCTAAACAAAATGACAAAATAAAACAAAAAGATCGAAATGAGAAAACTAAACAAAAATACCTAAGCTAAAATGAAAGACCGAAAAGCAGAGGCGGAGGTAGAACGGGATTTGATTTTGAAACTTCGAATAAATTCCAACTTAACTTCCACTTCGGCTCCGGCTCCGATAAAGACAAAAAAAAGGTAAACAAAAGACCATCGGGATAGGGATCAAAATCAATCTTTGAAATAAGATTCAAAATCCGATTCAGTTCCGGTTTCGGTTCCGATAGAACAAACCAAAGAAAAACAAAGTATTGGAAAAGAAAGACTCCAAAATTTGTATGAAAAACAACCAAGGACAAATATATAAAGGGGGACCCATTTGGACTAAGGCAAAGATGGGGTGGTTATGTAAGGCATAACACATCCGACGACCCTCTACCATTGCTACATCCTAAACTAATAGATTGGGACCAAACTGAACCTATCAATATCCCCACTTTTTCAAATGATGAGGCCATTGTCAACTTCCTCTGTGTTGTTAATCCTAAAGAAAATTCCACCATTGAACATCATAGAAAAGCTTCACAACAGGGGAGTGCCAAATTTCTCAGCTGCAAAATAAATGAAACCAAAGAAAGATCTGATGGTGAAAACCATTCCATGGCAATATCAAATCAAGAAAGAGTAAAAATAAAGAGCGCATCTGACGGTGAAAACCTCTCTAAGGCACCGAAGGATGGGAAATTTGATACTCTCCCAGAGCACTTCCAAGAAAGATCCAAATTCTTGATCGAACCAACACAGTCCATCAATGTCGGCAATACAGAAACAGTAAAGACTCTTCATTTGGAAGAATCATTGACATAATAAGAGAAGCCTAGCTTTATCAAGTTCTTTGAAGAGCGACAAGTCAAATTTTCCTAGTCATATGCAAAAATGTTAGGGATAGCTCTGGATCTCACCATGCATCATCTATCTCTCCCCTTAGGAATCAAACCAGTCAAGCAAAAGTTGAGAGAAAAATGCATCCTCACATTGCCCTATTGGTGAAGACAGAACTAAATAAGTTATTGGATGTTGGATTCATCAGACCCATTGACTATGTAGAGTGGATATCCAACATTGTGCCTATTTCAAAGCCTGATGGCAGCATACAAATTTGCACCGACTTCAGGGACCTCAACAAGGCTTTCCAGAAAGACGCTTTCCCCTTGCCTAACATTGACATTATCATGGACTTGACAGCAGGTCATGGCATGTTATCACTAATGGATGGCTTTTCTGGCTATAAAAAAATCAAGATAGCTCCTAAGGATCAAGATAAGATGGCTTTCACTTTCCCATAGGGAACCTTCTATTGGAATGTCATCCCCTTCGCGTTGAAAAATGCAGGGGCCACATACCAGAGATCTATGACAACCATCTTCCATGACATGATGCATACTTTCATGGAAGACTATGTGGAAGATTGTTGGCAAAATCCTACACTAGAGAAGGACATCTGGAGATATTAGAAAAACTATTCACTTGTCTGGAGAAGTTCAATATTCACCTCAATCAAAAGAAATGTGTATTTGGGGTAACGTCAGCAAAGCTACTTGGGTATATAGTTTCAAAGAAAGGTATTGAGGTAGACCCTACAAATGTGAAACCTATAATGGAGATGTCACCCCTAAAAACATCAGTCAATTAAGGTCCCTCCAAGGAAAATTCCAATCAATCAGAAGATTCATATCACAACTAGCCGACAAAACCTATCCTTTCACCCATCTGTTTCATAAGAATATTTCCTTTCGATGGGATGAGAAGTGTGAGGGAACTTTCAACCAGCTAAAAAAATACCTAATGAGTGCACCTATTCTAGCACCTCCAACAGAAGGAAAGCCTCTTTTATTATACATCACCACAACTGACCGATCATTGGGAGCCTTGTTAGCACAAGAAGATTCAACAGGGAAGGAGAGAGAAATTTATTACATCAGTAGAACTTTAAATGGTTATGAGATCAATTATACATTGATAAATAAATCGCGTCTAGTTGTAGTGTTTTATACCCAACAATTGTGACACTATATGTTGACTCATATAGTCAAGCTCATAGCCAAGATAGATCCGTTGAAATATCTCCTAAGCAAAGCAAATTTGACAGGAAGATTGGCCAAGTGGGTAATGGTACTCAGTGAGTTTGACATCCAACATGTCGACAGGAAAGCAATAAAAAGGCAAACCATTATCGATCAAGTAATTGAGGCACCGATTCATGACGATCATCCCCTACATGTTGAATTTCCAGATGCAGATGTCCTAACAGTAACAAAAAAATAATGCGTGTTGTATTTTGATGGTTCCTACACTCAGCATGGATTAGGAGTAGGAATCTTATTCATCACTCCCTTAGGGCACATCAATCCAAAGTCTTGTCGCTTGATGTTTCCTTGTACCAACAATACAGTCGAATATGAAGCACTTATCATCGGAATCAAGATAGCTTTGGAATGGAAAATTACAGAGCTACAAGTCTATGGGGATTCTCAACTAGTCATCAATCGGGTCAATGATGATTATCAAACCAAAGATGACAAGCTAATTCCCTACAAGAGAATGATTGATGATTTCAAGAAATATCTTGTTGACATCAAATTTGGTCAAATTTCGAGAAGTGACAACAAGGTCGCCAATACGATGGTTATTATTGATTCTTTGCTACAGATTCCAAGAAAATGTGGTTGCTATGAGTTCATGGTGGAGCAACTATTTACCCCTACTTATGATGATCTTGAGCCCCAAATTATATGCCACCTAGACAATGTCGATACCCTTATTTATGGGAAGATCTACGCTTACCTGAAAGATAATACCTTACCCCCCGAAACCAAAAATTAAACTTCATCCACCAAGTTGTTTGTCTTACCTTGATAGTGGATGTACTTTAACTTCGAGGTCTTGATGAAACTCTTTTACAATGTTTAGAAAGTGACGAGTTTAAAACAACTTTATGAGAAGTCCATGAGGGTATTTGCAACACTCATTCAAGTGGTCTAACCCTCGCTACGAAACTCCTCCGTTTGGGATATTACTGGCCGACTATGGAGAGGGAAGCCTTCCAGTTTGTCAAGACATGTCAGAAATTCAAGATCCATAGTAATCTTATCCATGCACCAGCACAAGAATTGCAGCCCTTTGCATCAACATGGCCATTTTATCAATGGGGCTTGGATCTTGTGGGTAAAATTCACCCATCTTCATCCAATGGACACAAATTCATTATCACATCCACGGAATACTTCACGAAGTGGGTCAAAGTCATGCCTCTAATCACCATCATAGGGAAGCAGATCTCATCGTTCATCCTAAACTACATCATCTGTAGATATGGTATCCCTGAATCCATTGTCACCGAAAACGAAAGACCTTTCAAGAATCAAGACATGCAAAAACTCTATGAAAAGTTTCATATCCAACATCAGTTTTCTATGCCCTATTACCCTCAAGGGAACAACCAAGCTAAGGCCTCAAACAAAACTATCCTGAAAATATTAAAGAAAACCGTCAATGATGTTAGACGCGATTGGCATGTTCAACTGAACTCTGCTTTGTGGGCCTATCGTACAAGCATCCAAACACCCACAGGAGCCACACCATATGCACTTGTCTATGGATCTGAAGTAGTATTGCCTATTGAGGTTGAGATACCATCACTCTAGGTGTCCTTGAAAGGTCTCATTTCAAATGAAGACTACCGTGTGTGTAGACTGCAAGAGCTAGAATTATTGGATGAACGTCGTCAACTGGCAATAGATCACCTGAAAGTATATCAGCAAAGAAAGTCCAAAAGCTACAATCAAAAAGTCAAACCTAGGACATTTCAATTAGGTGATCTAGTATTGAAAGAAAATCCCTGAAATCAATAGGATCGAGAAAAGAAAGGAAAATTTGAGCCCAATTGGTTAGGTCCTTCTATTATTGTTTCACTCTTTGGATCAAGGGCATAGCAGTTGTCTACACCAAAGGGGGGTCTATTTGAAGAACCTATGAACAACCTCCATCTGAAGAAGTTCTACACATGATGGATCCAGTGCATGTTTAAAAGACTTGAAAAATCCTAAAAAGCAAAAAAAGTCTTGAAAAATCCTTAAAAGAAGAAAAAGTCTTGAAAAAAATCCTAAAAAGTAGAAAAAGATCAAAAAGAGAAAAATACAAAAAAAAGTGAAAAACCAAAAAAATGGTTGCCTTAATGAAAACCTAGCAAACAGGCGTCTTGGTAACGACAAAAAAACATAAAATCTGAAAAAGTGCAATAAAAACAAATGGTGAAAACCTAGTAAACAAGCGCTATTTGTGATAGGTCGGCTTCTCCATTTATTCAATCGTGTGTTGACCGTTCGCTTCTGTCATCACTGCACATTCATGCCTATCTTACACCGAGCTTCATGTCCATATTTGGCCATTGTGGTTGTCCCACCTTGGCTTGGTTATCATTGTACATATCCATAATAAATTTGGTTTGTTCTCATTGGGGGTAAAATTCTAATCTCACTGGGGGCAAATCACTGTTGAGCTTAAATTAGCAGACAAGCAACCAACAAGCGCAACCTTGGAAAAAATAACAGTCGCAATAACCATAAAAATTTGAACATCGAACATCAATCAATCATGCAAATCAAATCAAACATCAAGCCAAATCACATCAAATCAACCTCTCACTAAAGAATTATCTTTTGAATCATGGTTGGATTACTTTAACACAAATGTTCAATTGATACATCTTGATTGTTGTTATCATTTCTCGGGAGTACCTCAATGATGTTACAAACTAGAGGCGCTATGATCAAGAATGGTATTTTTCTTTGTCTGTGAGTCAATCATTATTACTTTGCAAATTGTCGTTGGACATGCTTTACAAAGTATCATTGATGACATTCTGAATTTGCATAGGAATATGATTAACTCTTGTTTGTTTATATAGGTGATACTCAGGTCATCTTGGTCTAATTATACCTAGATGCTTGTGTTATCTTGCATTATCAAATCTCAACGGAAGTTTTATGGAAGTTGTACTTAGGTCATCATGGTCTAATTATACCATCGATGTTTGTACCAACTTTCAACATAATAAAATGCTCAATGATGAAAATAAGCACAATGAATTAAATGGCAACATTGCATAGATAGGCTTGCATTCATTTTATTCTGCATTTGCATTATGTATTTTCCAAGATGGTAACTCTCAACATGATGTCCTTTCTCACTACAAGATTGAGTATACTTGACATAACAAAAAAAAATCATTCATTTGCATTGACATTTCTATTCCATACCATTAGAAAACACTATCATACATCCATTATCACAAATCATTCACACATTCATTATAATATTTGCATCATGAAAAATTCCAAAAATAAAGTATTTTTCAAAATATCATCATCATTCATAATCCATATCGTACATCGAGGTCACAATAAATGTATTCTTTCATTCATCCATAATCCATCCATATATACATTCATCATCAATAATATCATAATCCATTCGTGATCATAATTCATTTACATTCACGCATTTAGGTCTCATATTTGCAAAGAAAATACCAAAAAAAATAAAAATGCATTACATTTCATTTACATCATAACATTCATTACACATAAGAGCATAATCAACATCATAGGGGCATAACATAAAATTATCACATGCATGTGCATTCATCATCCATCCATATAGAGAGCATTATCATAAATCTATACATCTGCATATATCACATTTGCATCCATGAACCATACATCCATACATTGAACCATCATATCCATCCATTTATTATACATTTGCATTCCATAATAAAACCATTTATACATCCATTCATCCATACACTGCTATACATGTGAAAAAATTACAAAATGACAAATGCATCACATATCATTTGCATAACATCATTCATCTCATTAATACACCATTCATAAAAAAATACATCTCATATCATTTGCATTGCATCATCATCCATACATGCATCCATAACATAATCATAAAGAAAATGGCATAATCATAGAACATAAAGTAAATGCATCCATCCATAATAAAAACATCAACACATAGATCACATGGAACGCAGCTACATATCATATAACCTCAATATAATAACATGTCAAGTATACAATGATATCAATAAACTGAGAAATGGTACATAAAAAATGTGGTAAAAGCCGTGTCTCTAAATCAAGGTATAAATCAAGCATGACCATGTGATCCTATAGTGTTGTCACCTGAAGTCACGGGCCTCTACCCAACACCGCCTGCCCTTGATGGTCCTGCCCTTGATGACCTTGGCCCTAGTGGAGGTCCGCCTGGTGGTCCCCCTAGAAGTGGCTATGTAACCCCTCTGTTGGTAGTACGAGACTGGGAGCGACTAGATCTAGATCGAGCATAGTTGACCCTCTACTCTGGTAGTACAACCTCATGGTACCTACCTCTGTAATACTCCACCTCTTTGGCAGTCTCTATGAGCTCTTTGAAAAGGTCAGTTGTACCATTCCCCTGGGTTGTTGTCTATATCTGGTCAGCCACTGCCACAACCTATGCCTCCTGTCTCCTAGCAACATCTCTCTCAGTCGTAAGAGTGGCTACCTGAGCTTGCAACTGCACTATTTACCCCTATAGTTGTAAGAGTGTTGGAGCCTATGCCTGTATCTAGGCCTATGCTTGGGAAAGTTATGTCTATAATGTTTGAATCTGGCCCTGGAGTGTCTACACCTGAGCCTGTAACCCGACTATATGTGTGTGTTATCTTTGGGAGGGCATCTAAACTATTAGTGGTTGTTTCCCGTCAGGTGCTAACCTCCTCCTCTTAGCGATGACCCCAAAATCTAGACCATCCCTCTGTCCCCCTCCATATCTACCTCCCCCATCTCCTTTGTCCCCTTTTCCATCTCCACCCCCACCTCTCCCTCCATCTCCTCCATCATCACCCCTGTCATCCTTTGCCTCCTCCTCACCTCCATCCCCTCTCAGTTGCACGGTTGGCCCTACTCTCCTCCCAACCTCCAAAATGGGCGCAGGCTCATCCGGACTAGATATGTATGGAAATGGGTGTGTATGAAAATACTCAGCATAATCTATCATCATTTGTGCATCCACTATATCAAGATGGTACTGCCAGAAAATTGGCTATAAGTTGTAGTACTCTACACAGGCTACATCATAGTCAAGATTTGGCCTCCACTCTGGAATGTCTTGTTTGCATCGTGCATAGTGCGCTACCCCCCGAGGCATACCCTGAATATGGCCATACTGCCTATAAAAGTTGCCAAAAAGAAACCACTCAAGAATGTATGGCATCATGCCAATCAAATACCAGCTATAAAACACATAGGGAAACTTTGAATCATCCTTCGACCATGCCTCATAATCAAGATAGGGTCGTCATATCACAGTGTCCAGATCGTCCAAGACTCGCCTCCAATACTCCAACTTGCCCAGCTTATGTTGGACAAGTGGCCTTGTGTATCCAAAAACATATGGTCATCCTGCTAGCTGAACCCTACCTCCCACTGGCCATGTAATGGTTATGTGCTCCCAAGCCCAGAGTTGCAATAAGGTACAATGTGCTGCGAGATTGCTCACCCGAAGATCAACCACTTGGCTCAAATCATGATATAAATGTGCCAACATGCACAAACCCCAAGCATACCTCGTACCATGAACAATCATGTTGTCCAAAATTTGTCCCCAACCCACTAAAAAGCCCTTCGACCTATGGTCGAGGCAGAGAAATCCTCTAATGAATCCTATAAGCACGCATGGAAAAGGCCACCCGGATGCAATCAACTCCCACCACAGAATCTCATATCCAATGAACTGATCATCTTAAAAAATATGGAAAATGGTATTTGTCCCCCCTACTCCTCATGATCATATACCACTAACTCCCCCACAACTAGTATCCTCAAAATGCGGTAAACATCCTTTGGGGTAACTATCATCTCTTTGGTCGATAAATGGAAAGTGTCATGGTCACTATGCCTCCGCTTTGCAAGTGTCATTAGCAACCCCTAGTTAATTTGGTACTGGGGCATGTCTATCAAGGAAGTCAAACCGCACTGATCAATAATGGCAAGATATGCCTGATTCAATCATGGGATCATGTCCCATGTTTGAGGAAAGCGCTCTCGAACCTATAGGTTCCCCAAGCCACCCTCCTAGAACCAAATTAAAACATCAAGTCAGCATCAATCAAATTAGCCTATCAATCAACATATCAGTCAATCAAATTATCTCATGTGAGATTTTGATCAAATCTCAAGGAGCACATATTCTATTACTCGACTCTCATTTGTCATGAGATCGATCAACATCAATCAACCTATCACCGTTCCTCGCCTATCATGAGGACAATCATCAATCAAGCAATCTATCTATCTATCCTATCATCGTTCCTCGCCTATCATGAGGATGATCATTAACCTATCAATCAACATCATCCAATCATCGGCTAACATGATCATCAATCATCAAAATCTAGGAGGAATCTATCAAAATCATCAATTTTGGTTGAATGTGCTAAAATAAAGTTTTTATGCGATGATCTACTGGATGCACTAGAAAATCTACCAAATGCGTCGGAACAGAGTCCTAATGCGCCATTTCATGGATGTGCTAGAAAACGGATCGCATGCGTCGAAACAACGTCTCGATGCATCGTTTCCCGGATGCGCTACTTGACCTACCTTATGCACAATTATATCCTATAGATGCGCTAAAAACCCTATGCGCTAATCTAACACCCTAATGTGTTGAAGTGGGTTCTGGATGTGCTAACCTATTTTTGGTTCCTAACCTAACCCGATGCGCTACTACAGGTATCCTATGCATTGAAGTGGGTTTTGCATGTGCTAAAAATCTAACCTAATGCGCTAAAACGTGTGCAAATACCAATTTTTAAAAGGAAATCTAAGCGGGAAAAATTCAAATTCAAAATTGAAAAAGTGGTTCTCGGGTACGTACCGGAGGTCCATATGTGGCTAGATGCTAGTGGCGACAAACTTTCTTGAATCTGTGTGTGGCACAGAATCCTATCCATCCTTGCTCTCCAGGCCCTCAGTTTTCAAAATGCACAAGTTCCAAATGAACTATATTTTACCCTTTTGACCTTTTAAAGGTTAATTAAGGGGTAATTATTGTGGCATTTATTTAATTTTTCAAAATTGGTCCTTTAATCAACTAATCAACAATGTGGTTGAGCTATAATCATTATCGGGAGATAAATTAGGCCATCTTCATCAAATCTGGCGATCATCAACACATCATCGAAAAATCATTTAAATCATCAAAAAAATTCAAAAATCATCAAAATCCCAAAATCCCTGATTTATCTCCCGAGGGGGCATCCATTCATCATCACTAAAAAATCAACGTCTGGGGCATGTCAAAATTCTATCATCGCAGTCGAAAAAAATATTCTTTCAAGCAATGTGTCTGCGCACATCACTTCAAAGAGGGGCAGAATGTATGCACTTAAAAATTGTCTGAGCACGAATTAATTAAATACTTGTTATTTAATTAATGAAAATATTAAATCCTCTACTTATAAATAAATTGCAAAATTTATTTATATAGTTCATTTCTAAATATTCTTTTTATCTAAAATCACTTGCTCTCAAATTAATTAAACGCACAAATAAACAAAATTTTCATTTAGTCAATTTTCCCTCTTTCATTCAAATTTGAATTTTTAAATTCAAATTGACCTCTAAATCATTTTGATCTTAAATTGGTTAAATGCACAAATTTAATTAATTTGTCATTTTTTTAATTTCCCATCTCCATTTAAATTGAATTTTTAATTCAATTTAGCACATTTCTACATATTTTTCTAACTACCTGCCACCTCACCATGTGTCACATGAAATTGAATTTTATAAATTGAAAAATGTGGATTTTCCATCAACAAACTTGTAACCAATTTGAAACCTCTTGGACACATGGCTTCTTCTTTCCTCTGATTCCCTTCAACACTTGGCAAATTATTTTCTTGGAGGGAACCACCTCCATGATTCTCTCCAACCTCCTCGTGCTCAATTGTCGATGCCGCGGGATCCCGACCGTTCATCGCTGCCACATCATTCCTAACTTGGAAAAAATTATAAATAGAACACATTGCTACAACTTTTAAACAAGTAGAATTTGACAAGTTTATGCTGCAAAATTCTCATTGTAGTTTGAAAACATTGGAAAAGCATTGTAGTTGCATTTTAGTGTTTTTAATTTATTTTAATCATGGCATTTCAATTCTAGAATTTAGTTTCTTGCATCTTTCATACAAAATTATCTTTAGTTTTGCATCATTAGTTTTGCATCATCCCAACAATAATCTCTCATCATAGATCATTCAATAATTTACTTTCAAAAATACAAAAATATAAGCATGTAGGCATGTAGGCATTGTAGTTTGCATTGTAAAATAGCTACTTGTTTCTTAGGATGCCATTCCATATATTCATGTGCAACGAAATATTTTTAGAGAATGAGTTGAGGAATCACCAAGAATAGAGGACGATGAGATGAATTTGAATGCAGGACTATGATAGTTTGTTTTATTACTTTTCCTTGATTAGATGTAATACATTTCATTGCTTGTGTGTTGTTTAGTTATGATTATTACTACTCACTGACGCATTTAAATAACCACACAGTTGTCAATCTGGAGAGAAAGTCCGCTAGAACATTTGCTTTCCCTAGCTTGTCTATAATGATGATATCAAATTCTTGCATTAACAAAAACCATCTTGCCAATCTACCTGTGATCAATGGCTTGTTCATAAGATATGTTATGGTTGCATGGTTTGTATAGACAAAGATCTAGTATCCTGTGATATAATTCCTGAATTTGTTGAGAGCATAAATGGCTACCAACATCTCCTTCTCTGTTGCTGTGTAGTTAAACTTAGCCCCTTATAGGTTCTTGTTGATAAAGTATATTACATTCTCTATTGCTCCCTCTTTTTGTCCTAAGACAACCCGTATAGCATAATCAGATGCATCTATGTGAATGAGGAAAGGGAGTTCCCAATTAGGGCCTTTGAGCATAGGAGAATGGATTAATGTTGTTTTTAAATCAGAGAATTATTTATCACAATCCATTGTCCTTTGGAACTCAACATCTTTAGTCAGAAGAGTGTAAAGTGGTGTTGCCATCTTACTAAAATCTTTTATGAAACGTCTATAGTATCTTGCATGTGCCAGAAAACTTCTAACATATTTTTGCTTGACATGAATAGTAAGATTGGCAATTACCTCAATTTTGGTTTGGTCCACTTGAATTCCCTTTTGAGAGATGTAATGGCCAATGACCACTCCTTCTTGCATCATCATAAAACATTTCTCACTGCTCAAGGAGAGATTATGGTCCTCACATATTTGAAAAACCTTTTTAAGGTTTTCTAATGCTTCTAAAAAATCAACACCATAAGTAGTGAAATCATCCATATGGATTTCCATACAATCATGTGAAATATCTGAGAATATACTAATAACTGCTCTTTGGAAGGTTGTAGGTGCATTACACAGACCAAACGAGAGTACCGAATAGGCATAAATTCCCCAAGGGCAAGTGAAATTTTTCTTGTCCTAATCTTCAGGTGCAATTTGTATCTGATTATAGCCACTGAACCCATGAAGGAAGGAGAAATACTGCTTACCTGCAAGTGAATCCAATACTTGGTCTATAAAAGGAAGGGGAAAGTGATCCTTTTTGGTGGCAGAATTTAGTTCTCTATAGCCAACACAAACTCTCCATTTGCCTCCCTTTTTAGGCACAATTACCAAAGGGGACACCCATTGGTTGTCTGAGATAGGGTAGATAAATCTTGCATCCAATAACTTATGTAGTTCTCCTTTCACAATCTCCCTCAATGCAAGATTGATTCTCCTTTATGGTTGTCTTACTAGTGTGCAGTCATCTCTAATATAGATCCTATGAATACAGAGTTTTGGATCTAATCCTTTCATGTCATGGTAATCCCATGAAAATGCGTGTTGATGCTTCTTTAACAAGTTTGTTAGAGACAACTTCTGCTCCTAAGTAATCTTTTTATTTATATTCAAATGTTCCCCTTTGAAACTTGTACTTGTGTGATCAACTCAATCATGACTATTTTACTAATGCTTGGAACTTTTACTTCATGTGGTAACAATGTATGAAGTATATTTGTTACCACAGGAAATTCAGGTGTAGAAGAAGCTGGCAAAAGTGTCTACAATGGACATGCAGAACTAGATTGATGAGTGGGTGCTTCTTCATGCACTTCACAATGGTTCTGAATTATATGGAAGAATGTCATCTTCTTCCTGAAGTTGCATAAAATGACTTCTACCTATCATCATGAGTTGTGCCACTAAATTGGCTTCCTCTGCCTCTTCTCCAACATGTGGCCAGATGGGATTGTCCATATCATGGGATGGTTGAGCAGGAGGATAAAGGACAAGCTTTTTAGTGTATTTCCCATCAGAAATAGTCATGTCCCCTGACCGACATCTAATGTAAGCATTTGTTGTAGCTAACCACAACCTTCCTAGAATAATAGGATACCCTCCTAATGTAGCTTTAGGGGAAAGGATCACGAAATCAGGTGGATATTCCCAAGAGTCTATAATAACAACAAGGTCTTCAACTATACCATCTGGTTTGATAGTGGAACTATCAGCAAGCTGCAGGACAGTGGAAGTAGGTCACAGATTTGTAACATTCAATTGTTGCATGATATCTTTAGTCATCACATTGATAGTATTTCCCAACTCTATTAGAGCATATTTACTTGGATTCCATTTATAATGACTCCAACTATAGGACTACCTAGGTCAGTATACTTAGGAACAGTTACTTTCCCAAGCATGATATCTGCTAGTTGTCCCATCGCATGAACAGTGGTGGGGTCCTTTTTCCTCCCGAGATTTTTGAGACATGCTTCCTTAATTGCCTTACCATAAATGGGAACATATTTTATGGCCTGGAATAGAGGTATCTTGACACATATGTGTTTTAGCTAATCTAAAATATCAAAGGTTGTTTCTTCCTTTTTCTTAGCAACTTCTAACCTTTGAGGAAATGGTGGGTCAGGATCAGTCTACTAAATTGGTTCAAGATTCTTGGGCACACTTGTCTGAGCAGGGATATTAGGTAAATTTTGATGCTCCTCCTCTTCCACAGGAAGTTCTATGATAATAGGAGTGGAAGGTGATGACAAAGTGATTCTTGAACGCAAATGAATATCATTCAAACTCATAGCATAAGTAGGAAATTGGTTTTGATCTATAGAATAGAGTGGTTGCTACTATGGTTTGTTATTTGGATTGGGTGTGGGTTAAGCTAGAAACTGAGTAGGTCTAGGTGTGCTAGTTTTTGAGTTAGGAGGAGGCATTATGGCAGGTTGTGGAGGCTATTGCATGTAACCAGTTGTCTGGTTTGGCCATTGTTGTCCTCCCCTCCATTGGGATGTTTTTTGCCAATTTCCTTGAGGTTGCTGCCAATTCCCCTGGGGTTGTTGCTACTGGGGTGGAGTGTTTTGGTAATTGGGCCAAGTATTTGGAGGGTTGTTCCAAAGCTAAGTTGAATAACCTCCAAATTTTTATGGATATGGGGGTTTTCATTGATTACCAGATGCATAAGAATTCATATAAGGTCCACTAAAAGATAATGGGTTTGGTGGCATACCTTGTCTTGGAGCCCATGGCCTTCTTTGTGCAACATAGAAAACTTGATCTTCATCACCCTCAATTGGCTTGAATTAAGATAAAATGTGCTTGTTGTCAATTTTGGCTGCCATTTTACATTTGCAGTTCTTTTTCTTTTGCCTGCAATGAGGACAATATTCTGCCAACATTGCCTTTGTCTCCTCATGTTTCTTCTTTTCTTTAAGTGTATCTAGCTGAGTTGCCATATTATTTATGATGTCCTGCTTGAAATCTGATAGCAAATGAGTGATTTCCATCCTTGAAACTCCATTAATGGAGGATTTACCCATAGAATATTGGTAACCTCTTCCTTTCTTTATAGCTACCCTGGAATAATTTTGGCATATATCTTCTTAATATCATCCTAGGGAACTTGGGTAATATCTCCTCCTCCTATCAATTCCAGAGCATCAACACAATTTTCATTGATCCCTCTAAGGAAGAGAAAATTTTGAGACTCTTCATTGAGTGCATGATGTGGAGGATTTTGCAAACTAAACAGTAACCTTGACACATAGTCCTCCAAAATTTCATCCTCCTTTTTTTGCATCCTGAAGATATCATCTCCTCTCATATGTGACCTCTAAAATATTCTTTATACTTCTCAAGAAACTTTTCCTTCATAACATCCCAAGTATTCACAGTATTCCTACCTAAGTTCATAAACCATCTTAATGCAACTTCTTTCAAGGTGATAGGAAACAATTTAAGCCTATGGGAATCAATAGTGTAATCATAGCTTTTGCAGAGGATATCAAATTCAAACAAGAAAGTGTTTGGGTCCTTTGTTACAAGCCCATAGAATTTAGGAAGAACTGAAGTAGGAATTTTCTTGAGGTTATATGAACATATTTTTGTTGAGAGACAGGGAATGGAAAGGTTGGTTGGTTAGGTCTAATTGGGATAGCCATATTTGCTTGATGGACTATTAGAGAAAATGGATTCTCAATCAAGTTTTGGGCAGCTTGCTCTTTAGAGGAAGTTTTAGAACTGGTCAAATTGGGAAATACATCAGCAAAATGATTTAATTCTTCTTCTTCTTCGTCTCCTAGAAAATTTTGAAACTCAACTAGCTGATTATCGATATTAGGGTCAGCACGAAGGAATCTCCCTACAACATCTCTTCTCCTGCCCCTATGCATGCGGTATTAACTCAATATCAACCAGCTTACATAAAGAATTGGTGAAAGAATAGCGGATCATTACTTATTCAAATGAAGGGTATGCTAAAAACAACCTCAGAGATACCAAAAATAGGAAAGAAACTAGAAATGACTCCTAAGAACTTCCTATTTTGACACCATCCCCGACAACGACACCAAAAATGTCGATCTCCTCTAATGGTTCAATAACTAAGCCCTTAAAGCTATAACTTCGAGATTAACTGTCTACACCAAGTAGCTATCTTTCTCATCATGAAGGTTCATTTCATTATCAACCTAGGGACGTGAACTTAAAATGCGTCAGAACTGTATGTGCACTAGGACTCAATTGTAGTCATTCTTATCCTGTAACTAAAAAGGAAATAGTACTAAAAGTAAAATGCTTGAAAGGAAACAACATAAGTACTAAACATAAACCAACAACTAAACTGAACTAAAATGAATTATAAAAACATAAGTCTCAGTAAATAGACAAGAAGTTACTCTATCTATCATGGTTATAGGATCAGACACAAAACGAAGTTCCAATGGCTGCAAGAACAACTAATTGCTAAACAGAAAAGTAACTACTAAACTGAATTGATGGAATTCTCACCAAGTGGGCTCCCTTGAATGATTTTTCCCAAGACTAACTCAAGTGCAACAAACTAAATATCATTTCATTCATTGAAAACATGATTACAACGTAGCAGCAACATAACTGTATTTCTTGAAACTAAAAATGCAAGTACAATATCAAAACATTCAACCCCTTGAAGAAGAGCATCTGATCATTATTTATAGAATGAAATATTATAACTAACTTAACTAACAAGGCAGTTGAGTCCAACATATTAGGAGGACGTCATTTATTGAAAGCATGAAAAAGAGGAAGGAGGTTGTGCATGCATAGGATTCGATCAAACCAGACCTATTTCAAAAAAAATCTAGCATAACAACACCTAAATCTACTCAAATAATAGACATGGTCATTAAGGTTAACTTCCACACGAGCTAGAAGTTTCCAATCGCTAACTTCTTTAATGTCCATCTCTACTTGAATTTTTCAGCAACTGGGCAACTGACATGAAATTCTTCCACATTGTAAGCTCCATTTATATCTTCATCTTAATTTGAACCTACATTGTGACATTAGAATGCACAAGACAAATGTATATCCATAATCACCTTGTGATAACATTCATTCAATCACATGCAAAATTTATATATATATATATATATATATATATATATCACATAGCAGGTTAATATCATTAAAAGTTATAGGAATAAGTTCATGTCCAGAGTTCATAAGTTCAGGGAAATAACATAGAAATTATTGGTAACTAGGTGCTAAAGCCCCATAGAAACACTAGCAAACTTATGATAAATCCTAACAAAAATGAGTCATTATTTGGACTCATTAGTAATATTATTAATAATGTTACAATAGGAGGGTTTGGTATTAAATGTTTACATGGATCAACATCAATGTATGGGTCATTGATGGTAACCTTATTAGAGATTTGTGGTGGGGACATCTCTTAGAATCTAATTGTATTTTATCCTATATCAACAATGTTCCATTAACGAATAGATTGTAACTAAACAATGATGTTACTCAAGGGGTATTGAATATTAAATAAGGACATTATTAATGGTCAACATTCATCTTATAAACTCAATGCTTTAGGAATGGTGATAAGCTTGAGGGGTGCTAGTACATGTATTCAAAGAGTAAAATAAGTATATCAAAAAAATAATCAATATTGGAAACAGGATTGACATTAATATTATTGTGATTGAGCAAAATTAATGTACTACAAAATAGTTGTATAAAACTAACACTATCTTTTCTCCTATAAAGAAGGAAATCATAAAGAAGACAAATACGTATTAACATTTATACTAATGTTCAAAGTAATAATATTAATAGTACTCGTGCTAGAATTGAAATTTATAGTTAAGTCATTAGTGGAGTCAACTATGGTAAAACTATTATTTCTAAATTAGGACTGAAAGACATTAGCCTTATTTGGGCGGGTGAAGGTATTATACAGATGTGAGTCCTAAATTTAAACTAAAGTGGTTAAAAATGAACTACGTGGAGTTAAACTCATAGTCATCAATTATTGGTCAGTCGCAACAACTTAGGTTCTAACATTGTCAAACAATAATTTTACCATGTGAAATTTGAATGTAACTTAGTTGTAGCCTATCGAATTAACATAGTGATATCATCACCCGTGTTTATGTGCCTACCCGGAGGAGTCTCATTTTGACACCCTGACCTTGGGTGGAATGTTGGAGGTGAGGTTTTTCACACATCATCATTTGATGTGTATAAGAGGTCACTGAGTTTATACATGGTTGTCATATGTTGGTGTGTTGTAACATTATCAAAAAAGAGTTGGATGTTCAGGCGTAAAAAAATTATGGTCATGACAAATGGGAAGTTGAATAGAGTTAAAAAGCTACTAGTATACACGGAAAAGAGAATTGGAATGAAATATTAGAGTATTTCTTAGCTAGAAAAGTTTTTGATTATTCATTAGATCTCGTTATTATGGATCCAGTTGTTGAAAGGTGATGATGAATCCAATTTAGGAAACAAAAAAGCATATTTAAGGTATACCATGGAGGGTAAGAAAATAAAGAATAGTTGATCAACTATCAAAAGCCAACAATAAGGAATGTTACAACAATTCAAATTAGAGAGAGCGGATAATTGTTAAAGTTCAACTTTAAGATAATCTAATGTTTTGGAAAACACTAAGGGGGAAAGAGGGAGAGTAGATGTACTCAAATAAGTACCCCTTTCAAAAAGGTTTAATGTTTTATCTCCAATAGGAGAGAATTTTTAACCTTGAATTCATTAACTCAATGACCACAACAAGGTTGGTAAAGTTAAAATGGTTAAGGTATTGGAATTATTGGTAAAAGGTAGGAAAGGTCAAGAATTTTGACCAAAGGGAAATAAATATTTACAACACAAATTCTATACGTAATTATTTTAGAAGAACAATTTATTATTATCATTGATACCTTAGAGAAAGATAGGAATTATGCTTGATCATGAAAGGGGAGATTTATGTACTCATGAATTAGATTTATCAATAAATATTCATGTTTGGTGACTAGGTATGTAATAATTGTGATATCTTTTGAAAGATAATTTATCAAAACCAGCATGATTTAAATGAGAATTGTTACTCAAAATAATATAAATTCTCATCAAAAGATAAAAAATGAGTTAGAAATTAGACCATGGCTTTGGAAATGCTTTAAGGACAAAAGAAATCCAAGATATGGATGTCCTAAGAGGAAGGACTTTCGCTCCACCAAAAACATTTAATTATTATATTTCAAGAATCATATGTGGCATAAGTCCATGGAAGAGGTTTCACTTAATTAGGATGGACTATTATGAATCAGAGAAAGAACCTATGTGCCAATTTTGTAGGAGATTGTTGATGTGTGTTTTTGCACACCTTCTCAACACAAGCGATGCGTAGGTGCATCACCTCTCTTGAAAGGAAATATCCAACAAGTTGCTAAAAATTACCCCAAGGTCTCTCAAGTGTCAGGTCATGACTTGCATAGAATATCTCAGTTGATGTTTGATGTGATCTTGTTGGTAATCACAGGGCGAACTTACAAAAGTTAGGCTGGAATGAAGGTTGATTTGCAAATAGATTTTTTCAGGTGGGAAATTTATTGTATGTTGTTGCAAGTTCAAACAATAGTCTTGAACTCCATTTCTAACTTAGGATTTGGCTTTACAATGTGCAATGAACCTTAGCATAGGTTACTTATTACAAAGGGGAAAAAGGGCAGGGAAGAGAGAATGTTCCTGGACCTACAACTACTAATGAACTATGATCATGGAGGTCTCTACCGTGGACAACTCCCTTGAAACAAAATCTCACTTAACCAGAAATTTCACAGTGTCATGAAATTTGTGCTATCTTTTAAGGATTGTAGATATTTTACCATTCATTCACCATGTAAATTCATGAAAAAAGATAAAATTTTAAAGGCAGCTTCAAATTTAAGTCCAAACTAACTTTACACAACCATCTACCAGCAACAAATAGCCAAAATTATTGACTACGAAGGCATCTACACAGTAGAAATTTTCACAACCATGGAACAACATTACTAAATCTACCAAAGTTAATTGAAAGGAGATGGAACAACAATATAAATCTAACTAAATCATCTAACTATGAGAGAAGAATCATGAAACATGAAAAGGAACTCATAAATCCACCAAAGTCAATGCATTTCTATTAAAATTTCTACAACATGTCATTACAACAACTCAAACCTCTCTTGAAAATGAGAGGAGACCCCCTATTTATAGTGTCCAAAAAATAGAACATGTGGCCAAGATTGATTTACATTTGTGTGGCCAAGACTCACTGTAAACTAGGATTCTACCTACCCCCACAATATTACATTTTAAAATACAATTTTGTCCATATCCATATTTTCTCTTAGTGGCAGCACTGTAGTGTTTTGTCTTCTTGTTGATTGCTCTTTTGTTGTAGATATTATGTTAGAAACTCTTCATCAATAATAGGGTTACCTTCCTGCTTCTTCAAAGTAGCATACTCCATGAATTTTAGGATCATCAGTTAGAGCTTATCAACCTCTATGATATCAGATCGCAACACTTGGTAACTCCATTCCTTGGAATTGTCAACGAGCTTTTCCCAGTCTTCATTATACTTGGCAGCATGGTCCTTCAACAACTCGGACTGGGTGAAGGCTCAGGCAAAAAAACTCATGAAATTAGTAGTAATCTCACCTGACATTCCATCTTCTATCCTCTTTTGGAAGTGAGGCTTTATCTTCTTCGGGTTAACTTGGACAACAGGCACATCCTACCCTGTCATTAGCTTCAAATACTAGTTGCAATCTGCCCAAACCTCCTTGGACCAATTGATATTCGGATTTACCTTTTCAAGTACCTGCTCCAAAATTTCTTTTTGGTTCTCAAAATCTTGCTTCCAAACATCCATCAGCCAGTGATCATCCTCCTTGAATGCAAACTCCTCCCAAATCCCCCTTGGTAGCTTGAGGATAGCCTCAATTTTTGGGTAGGCAGACTCATACTTCCTTGGGAAGTCAGTGCAAATTTTCCTTGTACCCTCAAGAGACTTTCATACATCCAGGAACTTGTTTGTTGTCCGAATAACATGATTGATGCCCATGTTTCTAGTTTCCAAGACCTGTATGAACCAGCTCTTTGTGGTCCTATCCAATTTCTTTCTTCTCTCCAGTTTGTTTATTTGTTCCTTGGATAGAAATTGTGGTGGGGTTGAGGATGTGGTAGGTTGTTCTTTTGTCGATGACCACTATTGGATGTAATTTGTTAGATTAGCAACTTGTGCCTTGAGCTCTTCCTTCGAGATTTTATCTTGTTGAATCAGATGCACCACCGTGGCAACGGATTCCTAGAGGTGATCTATCTTTTGTTCCTTGGTGGCCACTCCCAAGTCGATGGTGGAGATGTTGTAACTTATTCCCTATTCTCCCACCATTGAAGTAGCTACCTGCACCATTCTGGATCTAGAGGCATCCACCGTTACCTTTGATCTAATTTTGGGTTTCTTCTCCTTCTAGGTGTTGATTTGGGCTCAGGCCAATATAGCCTCCAATCTTATTTTTGGGTCTTTTGGAGCAGGATCCTTCTTCTCTAGTTGATTTTCCAACCAATCAGGTATCGAGGACTTTTCCTTAGGTGATTATTGGTCACCTTCCTTTTCATTTTCTCTAATTTCAATCTCTTTATTGTTCAGAGCCTCTTGCTTTATCCTCGTATCTTCCTTGTCTTCATTAGAGTCCTAGATGAACACCATGCATTTGATGGGGACTTTGATGAGCATGCGTTCCTTAGGGTTTTCTTCCCCTTCAACATCCTTTTCTTCTTTTCCTTCTTCATGCCCATGTTCCTCGGGTTGCTCAATCTCTGGGTTTTCATGAATTTCAGCCTCTTCTTCTGGCTTATCTTCTTCCTTTTCCTTTTGTTCATCACGAGGAAGAATCTCCTCATCATGTCTAGGGTTGTGTTCATGCTCTTCTACTGGAGATTTTTTGCCCTCTATTTATGTGGCAACAACCCTTTCTTCAATGATGGGTTGTCTTTCAGCCTCCTTATCTTCAATCTCTTTGAGTTGCTTGACCAGCTCCACATCAATCTCAGGATCAAATGTTTCTTCAATAATATTTGTATCTAGACCCTCACCATCATCACCAGAAGATTCATAGGTGACTTCATCAATTACTCGATGCTCATAGTAGTCGTTTTCCTCTTATTCCAAGCTCTTGGCTACCTCCATTTGTTGTTGTCGGTCCAAATCCTCATAAATCTGTATGGTGGCTTCCATTGTGGGCGACTCAGTAGGAGGAGGAGGAACCAAGAGATTGGTTATTACCTAGGCAATCACAACCTGCACCACCGAGTTTTCGAACATCCTTGAGAGTTCAGATGGCACATTTTGCATATACTTAACAAATGATTCTGGAAGGGTAAGGGTAGGCATTGCAGTTGCTGCGGTAGCAGTTGGAAGAGAAAAAGATGGAGACATGGATGATGAGGAAATTGGCGAGGTGGTGGCGGAGGATGAATCAACTGATATGACCTACACTATGGGAGAGGTAGATACAAGGTGGACAATGATGTCCGCCATAGGTGGAGAGGTAGCAACCACTGCATGTGGGATAAGTGGGGTGGTGGCGACAGTAGTAGTGGTTGCAATAGTAGATGAGATAGGTGGAGACCTTGGTTGATCAGTCTCCATATCTTCTCCCTCATGGAGTGGATCTTCTTGAATTATGGGCATCTTGGTGACGCTGATTGATTTCTTATGTTTCTTGGAAGGTTCACCTTCTGAGGCCTTTCTAACGTACACCTTTGGATTAGATTGTTGCTCGTCAATCTTTTTCTCTTCCTTGAATGAGTGGATGGAGGGGAATTTGATGTTTCTCCTGTTGATGTAGCAGCTGACCCACCATCAGATCCACTTGGCTCACTTTCGAGCCCCTTATATATCAAGATGACCCCTTATTGCTTGAATTAGGAAACTTGCCCATCAATCCATGTTTTCATTCGAGCCTCAACGAACTTGGTGAGAATGTTGAGGTCATCGACCTCTTGCTCATCCCAATCAATCAATGGTAGTGGTATATTTGCAATGGCATTATATCTGGGGTCAATCACAGTGCTCTCCTCTTCTTCCATTTGATTTGGCACTAGGAACAAGTTCACCTTCTTCACGAAGTATGCGGTCATCCACATATAGTGCCTTATCCACACTTCAAAGTCATCTTTACAATTGGCCCATAAATCTTTAACGTTATGAAGATGGGCATATTCTTGTCCAATTTCTTTTTTGATGTGGCCATATGGATCCATCTGTGGTCGAGCAGTGTGGGACTTGAAATGATATTCAACCAACTCCTTCTCTGAATTTTGGGCACATTGGGAAGTATAAAGCTCATACATCCCTTGGTTAAGTGTAAGGGGATAAGGGATCCCTGCTAGATGCGTGTTGCTAAGGAGGGTGTGAATGTGCCACAACTGTCAAGAAATTTCTAACAATATTATCCGGTCATTAGGATATCGGGCCAGCTTGTTCGGTCTTTCTGAGAACCCTTGGGCACATATGTATGTGAACTTAGGATATTGGATGAATAGAAAAGCATACTATTTGAGAAAAGCACGAGCACTATGGGAGACTCTTCTCTCAAAATCACCTTCGAGCAGACAGATGATGTAACCAATGAATGCATCGTTCACCCTGTAGTAGTCTTTCTTAAAAAATTTGAATTGCAACTGGGGGTATTTGTCATAAGCCTTGAGCTCCCTACCAGGTTATTCATTCAGAGCTCTGAATAAACCATTGTAGTGTCTTTGTTTGACCAATGAATATACTAGATAGGAAGTCATATAGAACTTGGAGGTCTTTTTAACATTCATGAATTGTTCATGGAAGCAATCACTAATTATCCCTCCCCAATAAAATGTAGTATCCTCTCCACAAAGAATTTGCTCGACGAAGTAGACCATCCACTCTTGAAAATAGGCCACAGTAGGGAGGCCCATTACTCTGCTTAGCAGGGTGACTAAATCATGATAGTCCTCAAAGAAATCGCTATGAAAGAGCTCCTGAGGAACTTTTGCAACACTGCCCCTCTTCTTCTTAAGCCAATATTGATTGATGATCTTTTTGCATTTCATGGGGTCTTCATTCCACATTTCCTTGCACTCCCTGATAGTTGGTAATTCCATATCCCCGAAGACAAGGATATGGAAGGTCTTTTTTATTCCTGAGGCTAACATGTCGGCCAACATGTTTCCATCCCTGCCAATAATAGTTCTTGTTTTCGGCTGATATGCTTCCTTGCAAGCCATTACTAGTTTGGGGGCAACCAAAGCGGGAGGGAAATCGACAGCTTTAGCTATCCCGTTGCTTTTGATTAATCTTGTACTTTCTATCTTTGGGTTGACCCTAACCCTCTATATGAAATCCTCAATATCCACGTGTCTGATGTTGGTGTCAGAGATATCCTTCCACTTGGTGGTGATTCTGGATTGCAATGGTGCCCCTTGGAACTGATATCTCATTTAATATTTATCTTCTTTTCCTTGAGGAGCCTTTGCAGTTTTCTTTCTTTTGTCCTTTTCTACGACCACCCCCAAGGCTTTTGCACCTGATTCCATATATCTTGCACACAATAAGCATAATCAAGCGTGACGACACAAATGGTTACCCAAATCCCTATAAAGCATCGTTAGATCAGATAATTTATTATTCAAAAAAACCTAACACTTAGTCAAAATTACCATCAGTAGTTCACTAGAGGGAGTTTGGATGGTTCGGGCCCCAAAGGTCGGACTTCCCTGGTTAGAATATTGTTTTGAAGGGCAAACAGGGCAGGGCAACCCACATGGTTTCTCCCAACCTTAGATTTAGATGATTTGAAATGTTCATGTGGGAGAGGGTCAAATTTGAGCACGTGGGTCAATGTTTGTTTCCAAACTGGAAGGCGTTTGGATCATTATTAGGGCACCCAGAACCATGAAGAGGGAAAGTCGTCTAATGTTAGCTATTTGGAATGGCTTTGGAGAAACGACATTCTAGGGTCAAATTTTCAAAGTCTAAAACCCGCGAGGCTAAAGGACGTCTAGTCAATCCTGTAACTTCTTAATTTGTTTGGGTACTCGGACCGCGAAGGTCAAAAAGTTGTTGGACGATGGTCGTGAGAAACGATAGGCTGCAAATGGAAGTCTGGTGGGAGCAACCCAGTGGACCAGACCTCAGTTCGAGTTTTGCCTTGTATTTCCTTCATTGAATGTTGACAACAATCGGGGTATCAGGGTTTGAAGGCTGGAAGGATGGTCTGAGTTTTCTATTTTGGACGGCTGAAACAAGACTCCCGACAGTGGAAGTCTGACTGTCAGAGCCCGTCAAGGGTAAGGACTTGGTGTTTATCTGATTTTAACTCATTTTGTTCATGCGGCGCTAGGCAGTTCGGGGTCCAGGGGTCGGGAGGCAGTCCTCCCAAGGCCGTTTGAAACAACAATGTTGCAACGACAGTCTGTGGATGGAAGTCCACGAATTGAGACCCGATAGGCATTAGGACGTGACAGTTACCTAAAAAATCCTGCGTCGAATGAAAATTTGAACTCTGTGGGCCGGATAGACGGGGCAAAAACATCATTCAAAAGGACAAATGGAAGAAGACAATTAGAAGGCAAAGTTTCAAGATTTGAAACCCGCAAGGAAATTCGTTGTTGTGGAGTTATGTTTCATTTGGTTGTTTTCTTCGACAAAGGGGGTGCTCAGACTCGAGGGGAACTGTCGCCCAACCCAAAGAACAACGTCACGAAGATGGAGTTTCACATTCAATTTTTAGGTGTTTTGAGGGATTTTATTAATGTTTCATCATGTGGGTTTTGTGGCCTCATCCCTCCTTTATCAAATTCATACCATTTTACCCCTTTCTACCCACTATTTAAGTGTGAAATCCTAAAAAATGAAGTAGGAGGCTGAATGGTGAACATACCTCGAGGACCCGATGAATATAGTCATTGAATCCATAAGGAACGACGAAGGGATGCACCGGGCGCGGAAACGGCGAAGGCTGGGAGGTCGCTGCAGTGCTCTGATCTTCCTAACATGTGAAAATGACATGCTGGGAGGATTATTTATACCCATAAGTGCAATTAATGCACCTAATTAATGTAGGTACGATGGACTCAAAGTTTGGTTGGTTTGAATTTTGGGACGGTGCCGGGAAGTTTGGAACCCGGAGGCCAAAAGGGCGCGAGCTCATGGTCGTCTGAAATATGCCAAGTGAAAGGTCAACAACCAAGAGGGATTCGGGGTCTAAGGGTCGGAAAGACGCAGGTTGACGACCGTTAGAAATGGTGAATCCATAAAGGAACCCCAGGCAGGGAACTCCGCTGGACCGGGCTCAGAGGGTGCGAAGGACGGTCGATTTCAACACAAGTTGTAAAACAAAAATCAAGGAGACAAGCCTTGGACACTGGAAGGACACATGCCAAAGGCCACTCAAAAGAGCCAATGTAACGAGGAAAACCGACAAGGGAAACCCAGTGAGTTGGGCTTGAAAGGTCCCACAGTCGCCTGCAAAAGGCAAAGTGCCAAAGGAACTCTGGGAGGACCTAGGACTTAGCAAATTTTGAGGGGGTGAAACATGGTCAACCTAAGATGAAACTTCAGAGGCACGTTGACCATCTAGGTCATGCAAACTGAGGTGGCGACAAAATGACCCGACAAGGCAAAAGAAAGAGAAGGTCCCCGTTCCAAAAGGGTGTGTGTGTTGAGGGCACAACAAAGATCAAGGAATGAAATGAGGTAAATAAATGTCATATTCAAGAGGCACAAAAATGAAAAATTATTTGAGTGATGTGGAACCACTATAATCTGGAAGGGAATAGAGTAAGATGCTACAAGGTATGTAGCAAGTTATCCAGAATTCCAGAGGATGAATACAAGATGTTGTCATCCGCAGGACTTGTATACTCTCAGTGTGATGTCACTTTTC
Organism: Sequoiadendron giganteum; assembly: GCA_007115665.2. Lineage (NCBI taxonomy): Eukaryota > Viridiplantae > Streptophyta > Pinopsida > Cupressales > Cupressaceae > Sequoiadendron > Sequoiadendron giganteum. The sequence goes on along the minus strand of CM021106.1, from coordinate 584,360,778 downwards.
CTCAAAAGTTATCTAAGTGTTAGAAGCAATATTTAGTGGATTAAATATTAGAATAAAGATAATTGAAAATCTACAATATTATTAAAAAGGATGTGAATAACCAATGCAAAAGATAATATGTGATAAATTGAATAGTTTATTAAGAAATTCTAAAATAGATAGTTAAAATGATAAATTGAATACACCTTCATATACATTAACACCAAAATGATATATGTATATACTATTCTCAATATAATTCAAAATCAATGGTTTTAATACTTATATGAATAATGACACTTGAAAAAGCCACTCTTAGCTAAAAAACCATGACATCAGTGACAAAATACTCAACAACATATCCATAATGCACCCCATATAGAAAGAATATCGGTGTATTGCGCACTACACCGTGGGTCTTATCCTTTCCTTATGTTTTATGCACTATTTGAAAAATGAGAAGAGGATTCGATGCATCCCATAATACACCGCGGGTCCGTCCTCAACCCTTAGAAATATTTCAATAGTACTAGCTCTTGCCATGGAACAATCTAGGAGGAATAAGTGTACTTTTCCACTCTACATGAGTGTTGGTTACACCAAAACAATGCTCAACACTCATGACACAAAACCATGCCCTGGCCAGGACCGTCCTGAGTGCACACACTTGTACCCCAGGTTGGGCACACACTATAGATGTGCCCCTTCTCTGTCCTGTCCATAGCTCACCAACCACTTCCTTCTTCCTTGGTTGTTTTTATTCCTTGAATGTTCTCCCTTCTTGAATGTCCCTCACAATTCTCACATGAATGATTTATATATCCTTTTAAGGGGTGGTTTCCAAACCATCACACCTTTTCAAAAAAGGTTTCCTTTTAATAATTATTCTTCTTTTTTAAAGAGTGTTTATAAATAATCTTTATTAATCTCTCTTTTAACCAAAGGATCATAATATCCTTTATTTTCTATCTCCCTTTTAATTCCAAAGGGTTATTTATATATTTCTCTTCTCTTGGGGAAAAAGTCACATAACACTCAGGGAATTCCAAAGAGGAAATGGTAGATCATAAGAATATTTTTTGATCTTTCTATGTGAATGGAACTGGCATAATATAATGGTGGATAGACTTACCAAGGTAACCAATTTTGATTGGAAAAATTGATTTATAGGGTATCTATCCTAGTCAGTAAATTTGGGAAAGGCAAGTTGCTTAATGTTCTTGAGAAGGGTATCTCAGATGAGGAAAAGCAAGTAAAATGGATAGTAGATTGAAAGGATCAAGGAAAACCTTGTTGATACAAAGCTTAAATTTAGAAGATACTATTATTATTAAGGTAAATGTTTAAAAGTGCCACTCAAACAAAATTTTCCTACTTGAAGACATTGTTGTTAAATTTACTTTGTAATAGAAAATTAGGTATAGGTAGTATCTAAATGATTAAGAGGAAACTATTTTGGACAGAAAAATGCACAAAAGTTGGAATAAGACAAGTAAAACCATGAATGGGTGATTTGAAACTTGAGTCTAAAATAATAGACTATGATTTTGTTTATTACATTAATCTATGATAGGCTAATGGTAGGCTGATAGATTTCATGGAATTGGAAAGGAAATGTATCTTTGACAACACTATGGTTCCTATCATGAGGAATATTGGGCAATCAAATAAGAACTCAATACAAAAATTTGTTTTATTTCTTGTAATAATTTTTAAAATACAAAACTATTCCAATCAAAAAAATATTAGGAAGGCTTGACTAAGGTCCAAAAGGTATTTTATGGTACAGTCCTAATCTTAGGATATCACATTTTTCTATGAACATGGTTTCATATGCTGAAGCACTATGAAATTTGATGATGGAGTACAACAAATACAAAATAAAATTATAAAGTACTTTGATTCAAATAAGATTTTACCTTATTTCCATTGATCTTATGGACACAATATTTTCTTAAAGCCATTTCATATAACATGGATGAAAACCTACGTTTATATATACTATCTATGCATTTAATGCTAAGTATTGTGTTAAAATAGACCTCAGTAAAAAAAAGTAGACCAAAAAAGCCTACTATTATTTAGGGTATCAAGTTAGATGTTGTGCAGAGAGGCATGCTATATCTTTTATGAAGTCCTCATTTGTTGTTGATAGTTGAGTTGGGAAAATGTAGTAAGGTTATTAAAATATAGTCAAAGGTAAATCATGATTAATAAATGCTAGACTATGAGCAACTGGGTGAGGAGAATTTCACAAATGTAAAGTGTTATGCAAAAGCAAGAGGAAGTTGTGTAGCTATAGTAATTAAATATTATTCTTTCTTTTAAAACTGTCATGTAAAGGGATAAATTAGTGGCCAACAATCAAAATATAAAAGGGAAAGTTGAACCTAGTAAAAGGCATCATTTTGAGCATTAAGAAAAATATGATAAAAAAGAGCAACTCGGTGAAATTGGTGGTAGGTATTTGCATGAGTTAAATTATGATTCACGATATTATTCAAACTATAACTTCTTCATTGGAATATAATAGTTATGAAGATTGTTTTTCACATTAATAAAAGTGAGATTGAAAGGGCCCAAACTCTTATACAAAAGAATAACCAAATGAAAAACAAAACAAGTGTCATGAGATATGGGACAAATAATATAACCCAACAATGTGAAGTAGAGTGAGATACAACTGCCACTTAACTACCACATAAATATTAACCAAAAAGAAACATGGATCCCTAGAGCCCCTCTTAGAAAATTCCAAACCCAACTTTGTTTAATCATACACCCTTCACTCTAGAATGAGATTAGTGTTGAAAATGAAGGTAATATTGTAGCTTAAAACTTGTAAAACTATCAGACTATAGATCTAATTAAGTGTTCTTTATTATAATTATTTGTGTATGAATAATTTATTTAGATCAATTTTACCAATTGTAGAAAGTGAGAGAAGATTATAGAAGAATGAGACAAGAAGATAGAAGTGACACAATATATACGTGGAGAAACCCTTTTGAGAAAAAAATCCACCAAAATCAATAGTGCTTGTATTATTTAACCTTAGAACAAGATTACAATAATATTGTATCAATCCTTGATTGATATGCTTCATTTCCTTCAACAATCCTTCTTCACAACCTGCAATAAACTCTCGTGGAACTCTCATACACTTGCTGCAATTAATAGACATAATATGAGCATGTAAAACTCATAAGAGTTGTACAATACAAGAGCATAAAGCTCCTCACAAAAATATACGCCTAGATTGGGCAAGTAGAGTTCAATAATGTAATCTGAAGTTAAACCAAAGTCTTCCTCAATTTAGGCACCCAAACTAAAATTTGGTCGAGAAGATATCATGCAAACTTCACCTCAAAGTTGGCACCCAAGAATGGGCCCACTTGAATAAGCCTTGTAAATATCTTCTCATGCAAAAGGTGTTAACTGAAATATGCCAACTTGGGTGCCCAAGATGGACCCAAGATGGACCCAAGTCAATCTTAGTTAACTAAAACATATCTCTCCACCAATTCATACAAATATTATGCATGATTGATCATCACCACTTAATTGAAAGTATCCACCTATTATCTGTCATGCAACTAAATTCATTAGTCATGCAACTCAAGTAAACTAGCATTCAACTCAAAATAACTACATGCAACTGAAGATAATTGAACCATAACTGAACTAAACTAAACTGAACTGAATTGAACTGAACTGATATTAATATTGAACCGATAGTGCCACTCCACTCATGTAAATATCAATCCATACTTTTTAGGAACAAAAACATACATTACTGAAGTGTTATCAGTCCTTCAAATAGTTAACTGAAGCAAGGTGGGTTCCACCTTCCATGTGGGCGCCCCATGTGCTCCTATCTTGTAAGAGCTCTTCTTGGACACCCCCACATGTTCCTATTATTTAGGAATAATCACAAATGTCAATTTACATGTTCATTTCATTCAAATTTAATCTCTTTCTAATCCTAGTGTTGGGGAAGACTTTCCAAGGACTTAGGAGATACATGGAATATGTTTAGGATTGCAATTAAATGACATCCTATTCCCAACAATTAGGAGATAGATTTAAGAAGACATTTCTTTCACCTTAATACAATAGTCGGTGAAATCTTATCATCCAAGTCCTTAAAACAAGGAGAAGCAATGAAATCCTCTACAAAGGCCTATCTTTGTGTGTAGAAGGAACAATAGAATGGCTAGGCCTAGTAGCCAAACAACAAACTATCACCACCATATTAGTAGGTTGAAGTTGAATTGAAGTTGATGATATAGCAGCCTGAGTGATAGGAGTAGGAGGTTTGGGCACTCCAATGGGAGTCGATAGACCGGTAGGGGAAGACACATTAGAGATCTACACCAAGCACATGAGAACCAATATCTTGAGAATATTCATCGTATTGATAAGAGCCATCAAAATGGGAGTTAAGAGGCATGAATAGTCAAGTGATCTTTGTGGGAATTTTTCCACAATGTCATTCCACCCTTGTGTTAGGAGAGAGGACAATAAATTGCTCAGTGGTCAATGGTAAAGCATCAATTGCATATGAAGGGGAGATCTTCACAATCAAGTAATTGATCTTCCAAGGCCTATCCCCCACCATCAAAACAACATCCTAGTGAAGAGACTTGGGGATATCAATGTCCACCAAAATGCAAGAAAAAGTAGAGTGCCCCACGTAAGAAGCGGTAGATTCAACTTTGAAGAGCCCTCCAACATAGTTGCCTATGGCTTCATAGCAATAATCTTCCCAAAATCGGAGAGGGATATTCGAAAAGTGAACCCATTTAGGTTTGACATTTAAAGGCTCAAAAGGGGAGTTGAAGGAAGTAGACCAAGTTTGATTGAACGAAAGTGCTCATCTCATAATCACATTCTATCATCAAGCACCAAATCCTCATCCTTTGAAGAACCAAATGACATAATGAAGAAACCCCTGACATAGATTAAGAGTTAAATCTTTCCCTCAATAATAGGCCTCCAAGAATCCAAGACCCATTTGTGTAGATCGAGAAGAGAAGGCCAAAAAAATTGAATCTACAAACCACGCCGCTATATAGAAAATATTATTCATTTTCCAACACATCCTAACTGCAAATCATCATTGGGGAAGATTTGGCACAATTGAGGGTCGCACCCTCTCCCATAGAGGGCGAGCTACACCTCCAACACTCACAGCATTAGTAAAGGACAATAGATGACCAACATTTATAGCCAACTTTGCACCACTAGCAGAAAAGCCTTGGTGAAACTAGGCATGCAAAGATTGTTGACCCTAAGAGAAGCCTGAATAGGGGGCACAAAATCTTGCTAAAACCCATGAGTAGGTCCTTGGAACCAACACTCAGGCACCTAGCCTTGGAGTCAAAAGGAAGGCAACCCAAACTAGCAGAGAGAGTTGGTACCAAAGAAATTGCCCCCCGAAACACCACAAGGAAGGATGTCAGTAGCAAAGGGAATTGAAATGTCTTCAACAATCACTTCAATGGATGAAACCATTTATAGGGTGGCAAGAATAGAGGGCATGAGTAGAGTGGATATTTTGAACCAAAAGCTATAATGGTGGGGAGAGAAGCCATCAAGAAAACTTCAACATAATAACATAAATAATCATGAAGATTGTTAATTATAGTGTGGAAAATTATACTCACTTGTAGTTTATAGTACAATTCCATGCTTAGTTTATAACTATTTTAGTGACCCTTGCATTTATGCATTTTCAACACCTCCTAGATAAGCCTTAGTTCTCTTTACTATGCATTTGGAGGCCTATTTTTATCATTTTTTGACAAATTGCAAGCATTGAATAAATGCAACTAATTATTATTTGCACTCAACACCCATTGTCCTAGAAATCTAGGCCATGAACCATACGCCCATGGGTGTATGGGCCCCCCTTCTTAGCTAGGACCCAAATTTTAAAGTTTCGATCGTATTTTAACATTAAGAATTCAAATTTCAAATGTCGGCTTTCAGGATTTAATCTTTGAGAAATTAAAGAAATTCCTATAAATACCTAATCTTTTCACCATTTCAAAACTAGAACAAAAGAGACAAGAAATAACATTCAAGCAAGCAAGAATGAAAACATATTTCGTCCTGCATATTTGAATTTGCAGGTTTTCAAGCATGGTTGCATATTTGATAAAGTTTTAACACATGATTGAAGGTTGATGCCTATGATGGATTCTAGGTTTGGGAGATGCATTTGGCCACTTCCCTCAACCTAATGACTTATTTCCTAGTGTTATGATCTTCAAGCTTCATCCCTCTTGTAGCCTAAAGCAAGGTATCCTTACATTTTAGATTTACTTAGGGTGTTTGGCTTCTCCCTAATTGGATCTTATCATTGTTCATATAGGAATCTCTCTCACACATTTGAGTAGGGTTTCTTTGAATTTTAGCTCATAACAACCTTAGACACAAATAAGGTTAGGGCTCACACTCTCTCTTTTATTAGATCTTTGGCTATTTGTGGAGGTTTAATTACCAATACAGGGGTTTAACTAAGGCAAACCCCCATATAGCCACCCCAAACCATCTCTTTTGCAAATTTATTATAGGTACAAATTCGAAGATAAAAGGTTTGTAGGACAAGAAATAAAGAGTAGACTGAGAACAACAAGATCAATTTTTGAAGTTTTGGCAAGGCCTACAAAGATCCAGACAACCCTAGGCATATGTGTCCTCTATTTCAGCTCAGATCCAACTTCTGGTGACAAGTATACATCGTTCATTCATTCCTAGATCTTCTTGTAGTCTATTGTTTATGTCTGTGTGTTTTTGTAACATTGCATTTATCATATTTGGTCATATAGCCTAATTAGGTCAAGCATAACAAATCATTTTGATTTCATTTCTAAGGCTCAAAAGGATTAGATCCAAGCTTGATTGACTCACTTACATGGTTGAGAATCAATCTCTATGCCTTGTTGATTTGCATCCTAATGTACCTTTGAAAAAGGAGTTAATTGATTCTAGGTTTCATGCACTAAACTTAGGGTTCCCTTTTTCACATATTACATTAATTATTTATCCTTTTAATTGCTAGGCATAGGCATCATACTTGAAAATATTATGATCAGATTTTGTCTTTCATTGAAGAAAGATGTTTGTGTCAGAACAATTCATTATGAAGAGATCCTTATTTCACATTTAGATCTCAAGACCTCTTACCATCCTCTCTTCAAACTCCTTTTTCCTAAGGATTTTCATGTTTTTCTCTTATCACAAACTTATTATAAAATTTATTCTAATAGAAAGAGTAATTGCATATGTGTTCTTTTCTTATTGCATAAATGATCTAGAAATCTTGCTGAGTATTTTCTATTTATGCAAATATGATATCATTCATAAATCAAATGAATCATTTTTATTTTGCTTTATTTTGTTACAATTTAATTTCCCAAAACATTGTTGGTAGGCCCCATGAAAAAAATCTACTATATTGTTGGTAGGCCCCATGAAAAAAATCTACTCTATCTCCAATGCCCATTCAAGTAAAGGGAAAACCATTTTTCCATCCTTTGAACCAATTCCATGGCGAAGGAAAAATCCTTTTGTGAGGGGCACAAAGACAGGTGATATTAGAAAAGTTGATTGATATTCAAAATGAACATGCCTCCAAACTATTTTTCTATATATTTTTGTACTAGCAATTGTATGATATTCACACTAAACATGCTTACAAACAATGGGAATAATTATACTTTGTTAACTTGTCTTTATCCAATATCTAACCAATAAAAATGACTTACACTATCAATGAGATGAATGCATAGAAATACGGTCTATATATCCATCTATTATATTAGAATGTATCTAGATGAAATACCTAAACTTTGTTAAGATTTCATACTCGTAAAAGGTCTACTTTGCTTAATACAAATTTGCAAAGGAAATGAGGATTTACAAGATGAAATAGAAAGCTAGTAGGAAAACGATCAACGAAAATGTAATACATAGACATTTAAGGAAAAAGTAAATCAAAGGATCCAAGAATGTAGAAATGAATAAAATGCAAACAAGCATAGGAGCAAGTATGTAAACAAAATGAAGGGAAAATGACACCCAAGTGGGTGAAGGTGAAACATGATATAGAAGGTGAAATGGGTGTGTCAAGCATAATAAACTAGGCATAGTTTAAAGAGCCAAATCATTAAGGAAAATATCAAAATAAAAATAATAAATATAGGTATATAAGGTGCTTGTGTATCATGCATCAAACCTAGGAGGATCATCATCACCATCCTCATCCCAAAATATATTGATATGATGTTATTCATTGGTTCTTGCATTTTCTTATTCACGATTCATTTATTTTATCATGTCTCTTGTTGGTAATCCTTTACAAACATATTATATTTGGTTGCATGTTAGCTTGTTTTTCTTTTCTTTTGTATGTAACACCAAAATGGGATCTATTATAGAAAACAGTGAAAGGAAATGCAAAAAAAATTCCAACATTAATCCTACTAGGAGAGATGTCAAAAGTTATTTAATCTTACAAGTTTCAATATTTGGAAGGAAAAGTAACAACAACAAATAAATAACAAGAATGAAAGAAAAAAATAGAACTGAGAGAGAGAGAGATAAAGAGATACCTTGAGAAAACTCTTTTGATAAAAACCTAATCTCCAAAACACTAGAACAAATCTATTCTCAACAATAAAATAGTAAAAATACAATATTAGGCTTTGATCATTTACAAGAGATCAACACTCTCAATCAAGGAGGAACCCATGCATGATATGGCCTTCTTTACTATTTGGGAGTAACCATTGTTGCATTCCTCATGAGACCAATGTTGAATAGTTAATATTTAAACCGAAATCCTATGTACAGTGTCGAGTCTCCATCTTTCTTGGAATGGGTAACTTGGACACATATGAGGAGTTGAAGGTCCTATTACTTTATTATTATTCTATAGATTGTATGAGATATTGTTGTAATGGTAACGAATAAGAGATTTTATAGAAGGGAGTCAAAGATAGGAAGTTATGAAGCATCTTTCTCAAAATAAGTAATGACAATAAAATTATTGCACCTATGGAGCACTCAAAAATGGGAAAGTGGAATTAATGACATCTCATCATAGAATATGTGATGCATCAATGTGTAAAATGTTTATTTTTTATTTTTTATTGTGGACACCACTCATGTAGTAGTTCATGTTATTATGAGACCATGTTTGAGTCCATGATATTATTTTATAGTGGTTTTCTAACTCTCCATAAGTCTATATTTATGGCTTGGTATGGAGGAAGTATGGTTATGGTGTAGGTACTCATGTTGGAATGATTTCATATTGAGGAAGATTGTATGAGATGTATTTATGTAATTATTCCTACTTGATTATTATAAGTTTGGTATCTTTTTGGTGGTGGATTTTTTTATTGAAAGGGTTTTTTCCACATATATCTAGTGTCATGTTTTGTTGATTTCCTATAGCTATTATTCATACTTATCCATGTTTTGATTAGTCACATGTGATTCTATTTGAGTTGACTAGATTTGTATTCTTAAAGTTTATACTTACACTATTATTGTTCTCTAGTTTCCTCAACATTTTATGTAAGAGTTTTTGATTAGAGGGGGGTGCCTTTCTAGAAGTATGATAAGATTTTTTTTTATTTTAGTGGGTTTTACAAATCCATTATTGTGGAAGCCATGGCTAGCACATTTTGATTAAAAAATGACAAGTTCAATGGTTCTCAATACAAGTTGTGGAAGTAAAAAATGAAGGATATCTTGGAAGAAAGGGATTACTAGAAAGTTGTAGCATAATTGTAAGGAAGTTAAGATAGCGGAATAACTTCCTACAATAATCTTGAGAGGAGGGTTATGCATAATTTTTTAAAATCTAAATAGTTATAGAAACTTAAAGAGAAATAAACATAAATAAAATTCATACCACAACACAATGATTTACGTGGGGAAAACCCTCTTGGGAGAAAAACCTCATAGTCCAAAAGCCTCCCAATATATTTGGAAATTAACAAGATTATAATATACTTGTAGAGAAAGATTTGTTCACAAGAGTATCACCAACCAAAGATCTGGAGGCAACTCAACAACTATATAAAACTTTCACACAACCTCCACCTCATGCACCTAATATATAGGAGATACAATACATGAAACTATCAAATAGTATTTCAAAACCATGACCTAAAACCACCTAAAAAGTGGTGCCCATCCTTATCTCCAATAACAGATGTCTATGATGTGTCAAAACACACACCACCACATGTAGCTGCCCCTTTACAACTCATTTATGTGTCCAACATGTTTTTACATCTCCCATTTCAAGAGACCCAACTTTCAGAGACCATAACTTTTGATCTAGGTGTCTGATTGATGAACCATTTGAACTACTAGAAAGTCTGATTGATATGTACTTTGAAAATTTTAGAAATGAAAACAAACAAAGTGATGCATAATTTTATGGAGAAATAGGTATATACTTTGGTAAAATTTCTAAAGGAATCTATTCATATGTTGTTTTGAAACAAGGTAATTGTTATGGTAGTTTATTTAATCATTAAATAGTTCATAATAGGAGAAAAAATCAATGATTAAAAAGGGCCAATTAGATCATACAAATCTTGGAGTATGACATAGATGCGAGACCCGCAAAATTGGCCAAGGGAATATTCCAACATATAATAGAATATATCCTTAATTCTAAGGAAGTGGAAGAAAAAGTAGAAGAAAAAGAGCAACAATAATAAGATGTAAAGTGTTTCATAATAAGTAAAAAAAAATGCCAACTAAGATTGATTTGAGAGATTAGCTAGTACTTAGAAACATGACAACACCTGAGAGTTTATCTCTAGACACAAAAGAGCCTATAGGATTTATGCTACATCACAAATATTGATTAAAGGTGTTCTATTTTGTCAAGATTTTGATAAAGTGCTGCTTAAATGCATAGAAAAAGGAAAAACCACCATATATCTTCAAAAAATATTGTTAAGGGAATTATAATGGATATGACTCTACTCAAACTACAAATATTAATATTAAGAGAGCAAGATATTATTGGTCATAATTGTTCATCGATACACATAAGTGGGTCAACAATTGTCAAAACTATAAGTTCTACATTAAAAATAAAAAGACACCCTGGCTTTTACAACTTGTATCTATAGACTAGTTATTTTTCATGCAAGGACTTGATTTTATTAGTGTGATCTCAATCCTTTATCTAGCACCAACCACAAATTTATACTTATAACAATAGACTATTTCACATGATTAATTGATGTCATGATGCTAAAGAATGCAACCGAGATAGTCATTGTTGATTTCCTTAAAGACACAATTTTAAGGTTTGATGCTCCTAAAATTTTCATCATTGAAAATGCTAATGCATTTACAAGGAGCACAATCACATAATTTATGTGTAAAAATATTTAATATATCTAAAATTATCCTCAAACTAATACCCAAAGGGGAACATATTAGCAAATTCCATTAATAAGAAAATAAAGATCATTGAGGATGGGAGTAGAATCTAAGTAGCAATGACATATGCACCTAAAATAATCTCTTTGGGTTGACCAAAGAACTCCCGACACTGAGCATCATCCACCAAATAGAGATTTATGACAATGGAGCAAAAATCATTAGAATGGCCAAGCTATTGCAACTATACTTGAACATACGAACATTGTATAATAATAGATGAGTAAACACCAAAGTGTGATGAAAAGGTGGTTCAACAAGTGGGTCATGCTTTAGGACTTCAAAGTTACCAATTTTATATTGAAATGGGATGAAAAAAAAGTAAAGTCAAGATGCCATGAAAAGTTGGACTCTCTTTGGAGAAGGCCATATATCATAGCTAATTACAAACAAGTCAATGCATTTGAGATTTCAATGTTTAATGAAACCATATTTTCCATTTTTTGTCTACAAAATTTACTTGAACCCTTGTAAATAATTTTTATATCATATCTTTCCATGTGTATTTTTCATCCCCCAATCATCTCGACCACATGGCATTAGTGTCCTTGTATATATCCTATTTGAGATCACACCCTTTTAAAATTTTATGCACTTCACAATTTTTGAATTAAAATTTGATTGAGAAATTAATCTTGTTCATTTCACCTCTCTGTCAACTTCTACTCCAAATTCAAAATAAGAAGTGAAATATTTTATCCAACATGGAATGAGCATAATAGTAATATTTTGACCAAGAAAAGAACATGGGTCACTGATCTTACCATATCAATATTGATCTAATGATAGTTATTAATCTTGCAAAAAGATTTTAGGAGTTTTTTAATAAAATTTTGGTGATCGTCCAATCCTTGAGATGATTTAATTGTATTCATCCATCCAAAAAGTAATCACATTTTGTTGTAACCCAATGTGAGCCATTGATCTAACTACATCATCATAATTTGATGGATCCCACTACTCCCAAAAATCACAACCATGAGAAAAGTATAAACCCCCTATGATCATCATATCAAGTTTCATCAATACAACTCAGTTCTCCATTCTAAGAGGAAGCAATGCTTAACTAGAACACAAAGGTGACATCAGTTGGACATGTGTCGACACTGCTAGGTATGTATACAATAACTCCATTCCTATGCCTATAGACCACGACTAGCTACCAAATCGTCATCTATAGCCAATGACAAAGGAACACTGTAAATTTAAAGAATTGACATGATCTAAATGAACACTGTAAATTTAAAGAATTGACATGATCTAAATACCTTCATGACATATTTATAGAAAATTGGTAATCAAGAGATTTAAGATGTAAATTTGAAAGACACTAGTGGTCGATATCACATGAAGAGACATTGTTTAAAGAGACAAAAACCTTGAAAAATATCCAATATTATTATGAAATGACAAATATAACAAATAAAAATAATAACAGAAAATTGAAATTAACTAGAATGAAATGAGTTAAAAAAGAAAAAGAAAAACAAACAAACAACTATATATTTATGACAAGATATGCACCTTTATTCTCTTCACATACATACATTTTAATAAATATAGATCATTTAATATTATTTCTATTTATTATGTGACTTTATAAAGTCACTTTTGAAAATTCTTATTGATCTATAAGCCGAAGGTGTATCTTATGTGAAGTTTGACGCGTTGATTTGGTCCACGAACAACACAAATTAGTGGATAAACGATGCAAGACGATAAAAATGATTTTGGTCGTTCGTATTTTTAGTTTGACTTATCTGCTCACGTTTTTCTCCGTTCAATGTTCATGACATTAACACTAAGAAAGTGTTTTTAGCTGAGAGGTTATATTGCGTGGGCATTGCCCATCGCTATTTAGTATATCTCATGCTTGGAAAAAATTCCCGAAACATTCCTCGCCTCACGCTTAAAACATAATTTGACTTGCATTTAATATTTTCGTTTACGCTAGCTTACTGATCCCGTGAAAAAGTTTATGCATTTAATATTTTCGTTTACGCTAGCTTACTGATCCCGTGAAAAAGTTTATGAACACACTTATTAAAAAAAATAAAAAATATAATATAAATAAGACTAGTATACATATATTAATTAATAATATATATAAAAAACGCTGAAAGTTATCATTATCTAAGTGCCTATTGATTTGAGGAAAAATGCTTACATCTTCATTCACATTAATTTCAAAAGTCATATATATGATTTCATTGTTTCTTTTCAAAATAAAATAATTCTGTAAAAATCAATATTCAATGTTAAAAAATATGAAATTTAATGTTAAAAAATATGAAATTCAATTTTTTATAATTAATATTTTTCTTTACTTAACATTGTTTTTAAATTTTCAATATAAAATATTTTTTAAAACTTTTTTGAACCCTTATTAGAACCCTAACCCTCACCCTAAACCCTAACCGTACATTATTTCTTTTTAGTCTTAAGCATTTTAGGAATTTTCCAAGAGATATAGCTACAAATGTCAATTTCTTGGCACAAAACTTTTAAAAATTATATTCTTTTGATTTGTAGTAAAATTATTTCACTTTTTACAAATTGGTTCCAAAATTTACCATCGAGGATGTCTTTATAGAAAAAACAAATTCATTTTTACATGACTTCCACCTGTCATTTTCAATGAAGTTTCAAAAAATTTACCGAATATTTCTTGTTGCTTTTGCTGTATAACACTTTAGCATAATAACATTATTAATATATAATACATATATTTTTTTATATTTGTATAATAACATAAAAATAATATTATATAATATTTTACTTATATAAAAATAAAATTCCGTTTAAAAGGCTGAAAGAATCTCGCCCATCTTTAAATCGAATCGAACTTCAGCCCTAAAACGCCAATATTTTCAGAACTACTTTCGTTTACTGTGTGAATAGATTGAAGCAGCAACGAAGGGAGATAGGTTTTGGTTCGTATTCTGCCGTGGTAGGGTTTCGTAAATTTTTCCTGCAAACTCTGCTCATTTTTTCTTATCGGCATCGTTGAGAGCACGACACAATTTTGCATAATCTTGAGGTAAGTCACTTGATAGTATCAGTGAATTTTCCTTTTTTTGGAATCTGTACGCAACCGCAAAAAATTCTGTTGTTATTTGTTAAATGAAGGTAAAATTGTCTCACGCTGGAAAAAACAACTTTCAGGCAGTTGAAACATTCCTCGCCCTACGCCTGAAAACAAACTTTAACTCAGAACCGATGTTTTCTTCTTAAAAGACTGCAACAATCTTGTTTCGAGCTCAAGAATCGAATAGCCCCAAAACCCTGATATTTTCAAATGCTTAATTAAGTGCGCGTACAGAACTTGGGCGCATCGACATGTAATATCCCTCTGTTTCTTATGGTTTGATTTTGTTAGGGTTGAAAATTACAGGGCTTGAAAACCTATGGTTTGAAATTTTACGAATTGAAATTCTATGATTTGAATTTTTTTTGGATTTTGATTATGAGGTTTAAGTTTTTTGGGATTTTCTTATGAACACTTTTCTTCTATATTGTTTTGAATGTGATGGCAAATGAAATCTGAAAACCTAGGATTTTGGGTGGCAATATTGTAGGATTATCATGGCACACTCTTGGCGCAAGCCTGTACCCTTTGGAATGAATGATGGGCTCGAGTTTCCTGCAATGACTGCATTTCAATTACCCACAGAGCTCACACCTGCCCTAAATCCTGCTACAGCCGATCCGGCTAGGGTTCAAAATATCATTCAGGAAATCATACCCCTTTGTGTTGTTCCACTTAATTTGGTGAATAGTTTTGTAGAGGCCCTTGTGTTTGGGATTCAATCTGCCTTTGCCCTGTAACACATAAGATAGTAAACCAATAAAAAATAGGATTTGGAAATTTACATTATTTTGAAGATTTGTTGATTTTGTGCTATCTTTGGGTAATGTAATGTGAATCAACACATATCTTTGCCTATCAATTGAATGAGTGTTGTAGAAAACATTTCTTATGATTGTATTTGGCATTGAGGAGATCTGAATGATGTTGTAGACCATGGAATGCAATGTTCCAAAGCTTCTTAATGCGTGATTGCCAATAGGAGAGGATTATTTCAAATTTCACATATCTCACCTTTCTATGAAGTTAGCTTTTATGCGTTTCACTCGCTTTAGATGTTCACAGCATTTGGTTATGTTGGTTATCCTTATTGACATTTCAAAATTACGTCTGGTTACTTTATGGATGTTTATCAGAAATTTTAATACCAAATAATAAAGACTCACAGCAAATCTGAGTATCTGATCTACTGGAAAAACATAGTCAACATTAGAGTCAGGCTAGAGATAGAACATACAAATGCAATAACGTCTGTAGATTATTCAACTTCGAGCTTTTAAAATAAGATATGCAGACTAACACACCTGCCCCATCAATGCAAGCAGAAGTTTTTAACCCCCTCATGAAATTCAACTCATATGAGACAGTCACCTAATGATAACAAGATTTTGATATTATGTATTAGGTGGTGTTTTTGTAGTGTATCAAATTATGTAATAATGTGTTGACATTTCTGCATAGTTTCAAGTCAATCTTCATTGACTCATATTATGTTATTATGTTCAAATCAAGATGAACTATGCTTAACTAGATAATAAAAGCCTGTCATGCCCCGGTCATGTTCAAATTGCAACACTAAAGTATAAAAAACCAATCATTGAAATAACAATATAAATATTAAAAAAAATATATAAATACAAATATTAACAATTTAAATATATATATATATATATGAAGATTATATAGTATATTAATATAAAAATGTAAATATAAAATAATATATATAAATGGTAGTATACAGCAGCAAATGCAAAGCAGGGATTGGGATTATTAAAGGGAGGCAGCGATTCACAAATGCTGTGATTCCCTTTCTAAGGAGAGCAGCGCTTAATTTAAGGCAGCAATTAATAAAAAAGAGGAAACTTAGATTAATCGATGCAGCGATCAAGGTAAACAAAGGGTCATGCCTCTTCAAGGGGTTATCTCCCTTCTAAGAGATGTATCATTTCATGGAGATACATAAGGAAAATGAAATCATTCGCAAAAGGGGATCAATGGGAATCAATCAGGAATCAGGCATCAAATAAGGGAATATATTCCGAGTTTTAAGGCAAATATAAAAAGATGGAAACAATCAGAAATAAGATCTGCATTCAGAACAGCAGCAACAATCTGTGATTGACATGCATTGGAATATATAGTCACTTGACTATATGTATATATGTGTATATGTATATATATATGTATATGTATATATGTTTTATACATGTATATATGTATATGTATATGTATATGTATGTATGTATGTATATGTAGTTACTGTCATAATGACTAATTGGCAACAAGGATCGAAAGACGAATAAAAGTGCTATCAACATCTATGAGAAGATCGAGCAATCTGCAACTCTGATATATCAATCAGACTAGAATTATCAGTAGATTACAGCAGCATTGTTCAATTGTGGTATGCAAGATAATAAAAAGATTGAGTAGATATATATTTGAATATATAGTCTATCAATTCTTTGTGATGATAGTAGTTAATCTCTATAATCATTTATTTATTTGAATCTTCTATAAGTGATCATGAAAGGGTTAGGGAGGAACCTTAATAAGGTTAGTAGGTGTGTCTTCCCCTTCTAAGCAGACCACCTCATATTGGGGAAACAAGAGTTCCTGCCACATGGAGCCAAGAGGTCGAGTATGGATACTTCGTGGTCTTGGGCTTAGACGTGGTGAAGTTGGGACGTCTTATTGAGGAGTAATGATTAGGGATGCAGGTCCGTCCTCCCCTTCTAAGTAGACTACCTCATGCGGGATAGACAAGAGTTCTTGCCCCTTGGGGCCAAGGGGTCGAGTA
Organism: Sequoiadendron giganteum; assembly: GCA_007115665.2. Classification (NCBI taxonomy): domain Eukaryota; kingdom Viridiplantae; phylum Streptophyta; class Pinopsida; order Cupressales; family Cupressaceae; genus Sequoiadendron; species Sequoiadendron giganteum. Next base: position 584,343,424 of record CM021106.1, on the reverse strand, counting down.
TGGTTACTCTGTGCTCTTGGGCTTAGATGTGCTGAAGTTAGGGCACCCTAACATGTTTCCTCTCCAACCCCATCATGGTGGACTATGGGAATAGCATTATTGATTCTTGATTTCTTAAATGATCTATTCAAATAGATTGAAATAATTGATAATATATATGCATTATATGTACCCTAACTCTTATTGAATCATTGGTAGAATTATATGTTATCTAACTTGATTGCAGGACCTAATCCAAGGTTTTGGCTAAGGACATATTTATTGGTAAAATTTAAAGTCTAACTATGTTACACCTCTTGATTCAATTGAACTTGTGATTCTAGGGCAAAAATCAAAGGTAATCCCAAAAGGGGACATTACAAAGCCAACTTTTACAGCTAAGTTTAGATTCAAAGCATATGCGTATACAGTCATTGCACTAATGCAGCAATGCTGCTATAAGTACAATAGTGTTTGATTCTTAATTTTTCAAGCCTAAGCTTGTAGAAATTATGAAATAAGAAATTGTACTATGCTACTTAATTAGAAATTAAGTGACAGTCAAGAGAGGAAGAGAACTTAAAGATGAATTAAGAACACTATATAATATATTTATCCTACAAACCCTTTGAAGAGTGAAAAAATAGACTGTGGCAGTGGAAAAAATAGACTATGGCAGTTGCAATTGCCTACTTGCCTATATTATGTAGCAAATTGTCATATTCAATTAGTGTACAAATGATTGGATACAATTTGCCCCTTGTTCCATTCAATAAGACCTTGGCTATGGATGTAATTTGGCCCTTGCTCCATTAGCTGCATATTTGCCTTTGCTTCTATGCTTCTTTCCTTTGCCTCCCATCTCTTCGAAATACTACATACAGTTGTTTTGCTTAATTCTAAAAGAAGAAGATACAACATTAAATTGTTACCTCTTCTATCAAATTGAGAAGGCACAATATGAAACTTTTCCTCCCATTGCATTTTTACGAACCAATGCAACCTCCAATTTATAGATTCCTATGTGCTGCAAGGTTCTTATAGGCCCAAGAAGAAATTCCATTGACTCAAAAAGCTAAAACAATGACTGTTCAGTTCGGATTCCAAATTCTGGCATGTGTATTATCCGAGGATGCAACTGCAAATGTGGTACAATCCAGGGCACTTAAGCAATTGCTCTACAATCTGTCTTTTTCCTGCGTTCTTATCTTTCCAACACCTACATCTACACATAGTTTTCCTAGATCCAATTTATTGTTCACAAAAATCCATGTCTTTGCATGTTCGTTATATTTTTTATGATCCAGTCAGATCACACCTCCATTATTAAAGAATTTTGGTCTAAGTTCAGGATATGGGATAATTTCCCCTCATTTATGAGATCTTTTTATTTCAATTGTAATAGCTACAATGTCTCTTGTGATGCTCAAACCATGCTACGGTGGACACTATGGGTTAGAAACAACTAAATAAATTCCTCTCTACTAGCCAAACACAAGTGGTACAATTTTGTTAATGCTAGTTAGAGTTTAAAGATCCAAGTGACAACAATTTTCATTTTTCCTTTATGCAAATCTAGTAGTACCCTTTATGCAGCTCCACAAATCCCAGGGGTTCACAATCTACTTTGTTACCAAATCGATCCATAATTTCTCAACCCTAAGCTTGTAAAAATCAAGAAATAAGAAATTGCATTATACTACTTAATTAGAAATAAATGACAGTCAAGAGAGGAAGAGAAGAATTAAGAACACCATATTTATCCAGGAAACCTCCTAGAGAGAAAAAATAGATTGTGGCAATGGTATTTGCCTACTACCTATATTATGGAGTAAATTGGCAAATACAATGAGTGTGCAAAAGATATGGATACAATCTGCTCCTTGTTCCATTCAACAAGACCTTGGCCATGGATGCAATCTGACCCTTGCTCAATTAGATGCTTATCTCCATTGTTTGCCTATGCTTCCATTCTCCTTTCCTTTTGCCTCTCACCTCTTGAAAATGCAACATAACTGTTCTCCTTAATTCTGAAAGAAGAAGATACAACATATGGTTTGTTCCCTCCATCAATCTAGGCAGATACAACATACAGTTGTTCTCCCATGCCCATTTTACAAACCAATACAACCTCCTATTTATAGATTCCTATGCACAACAAAGTTCTCCCAGGTTCGAAAAGAAATTCTATCAGCATAGGAAGCTGTCTTCACAGAGCTGATGGACTTGCAACTGGAACAAAAGTAATTTATCTCCTTGTGAGTGAACTAGAGTGTGCTACAAGGGGGTACTGTGTAGAGATTGAGAGTAAACCTCCTAAATCTAATTATCTTTGTCTCTTTATCTCTATGTCTCTATATCTCCCTCTCTCTCACCCTCTCCCTCTTCCTAGACCTCTACAACTAATTATCTTTGCCTCTATCTCTATCTCTATCTCTCTCTATTATCTTTTCCTTTCTTCCTCTCTCTCCCTCTCTATACATCACTTCCTATCTCTATTATTATCTTTCTATTTCTCCCTCTCTCATTCTCTCCCTCTCTCCCTCTCACTCTCTATCTCTATCTCCTTACCACTCTCTCTCTCACTCTTCTCCCCTCTATCTCTCTTACTCTATCCTAATCTCTTCCTTTGTCTCCCTCTTTCCCTATTGCAATCATACCATGAGCCTATTGGTAATGGAGCCTTATCATCTTCCCAATTCAAAGGTTTTGTTTCAATCATGGTTCAATCCTTCTAAGCGGATGCATAGTTGCTATGAATTTTGTTTCAATCATGTTTGGATCCTTCTAATTGGATGCATAATTGCTTTGAAGCTATCACGTCTTCAGTGAAAACTTTGTTTCACAAACAACATCATTTGCTAATCAACCTACCAATTGACCTCATCTAATGCACAAATGTATGCACAAAATAGACCAATTCTTTTTCTAGCTGACCTTCCACACCTCTTTGGCGTTCCCATTGCACACCAAGGCGCGATTGCTAGTTGATATCCATGTAGGTTTTTGAACGGTGACAATGTTGGCCTATTTGTATAAAGGAATTTCCTTTTCTGCCTCTCACAAAAAGGTAAAGTATTCACGACAAGGAAAGGAAACCTATTTTCTAAGTGGAAGGATCTAGACTGTGCTCTTGAAGTGAGCGTTTGATCTCGTTGGTTAGCCTCTGTCTACGCTCTTGGGAAAGTCTCTTACAATTTGCCAGGCACCTTCGCAACAAGGTATTGTTTCAAATCCTTCTCCCTTGTTTTCTGCTTTTTGAATTAGGGTTTTGTGTTTGGATGGGTTTTGGTTTTGATGAGGATTTGTATTGTTAGGGGTTTTGATTTTGCCAAACGTTTTAAATCACTACACTATTTATGGCAAAAATTGGCTCATGTGGACGTTGGTTTTTTAGAGGGGAGGAAATATGTAATACAAAATTTGCATGGGAAAAATGCCTCATGGGTTCATGGGTAGCCGAAAGCATTAGTTCATAGGTCACAGGTCACGTGTGAGTCCATGCTAAGTATGGTTGAAAGTCTAGTTAGAAGAGAAAATTAGAAGGGCATGTAAAGGACAAATCATGGGTTGCAAAGTTTTCTTGAAGTTCTTTTAGTCATAACTAAATGTATCGAACCGATATTTATTCTTTCAAACCACACCAATATATATTTTGCCCAATATATGCAATTTACTAAAGATACATACTATTGTATTATACAATCATATTAATCTACACTGACATTTACCATCGACATATAGGGAATATTGATATGTGAGTCTAGGTACAACCATTTAATATAGTTTTTCTATAATATAAAAAATAAAAATTAAATTAGCTATATAATATTATAAAATAAAATTGTATATGCATGTATGTATATATATGCATAAGTCCATACATAAAACTAGTGAATTTGTTTGCTATATTATGTACCCAATCTTTGAGTGCGAACCGAAATCGACATATTAGCTAAAAATGATAAATTGACTTCATTGGACTAGTGGAAGACAACTTAGAAGACACATGAAGGTTTCAAGCATCGGAAGTTGGAAATTTGGAGAGAAATAGAGTATTTTAGGCTTTGGTGTGAAACTGCCAATTTCAAGCAAGCAACAAATTCATACTAAATGTGGCAAATTTGGGATTGTTGAAAGGCAAAGGTTTCTTCATGTGACAAAAACACTCAAGAATGTTTCTAATTCCTCTTCCAATCTTTTTCTAAAGGCTTATGAGATTCTTGACATTATTATATTAGTCTTCTTAAGATGTGTAAACTCTTTGTAGAGGCAATAAAAGAAGGATTGGAGTTGAATTGCTTGAATTCTAGTTAGAGTTTAAAGATTCATTACTCTTGTAGGCAAAAGAACAAATTTGAGGGTATAGGAGAGCTGTTGTAGTAATTCTAGGGATTGAAATAAGTTTATTTCCAACTAATTTGTTGCTCAAGAGGTCTAAGAATGCATTCCTCTTTATAGATAAGGGAAAGTGAGTGTTTTTCTTGACTATTTTTGGAGTGTTCTTGAGGGTAAATATTTTGATTATTCATTTTATTTTGGTTGTTGGTCTTGTTTTCCTTGACTTCTTTGCTTTCGTTGTTCTTATAATACACAGTTATTCTTTTTTAAGAATCTGTATGTGTTGACTACTAGTAAAGCTTAGCTTTCCCTAATTTGCAAATCAAGTTTGTCATTAGAGGAAGTTTTTTCCCTGTGGAAGTTTTGTGAGTTATTTTGTATGTTTATGCTCACAAGAAGAGCAAGTGGGACAAATTTGCTGCTTTTGCAAAAAGACATTAAGTCTCATAGTTGGAAAAGAGAACTAAAGCATGGCAAGAGATTCATATATGTTGGATAAAAATTGAGGTTTCTCAAGCTAGAAGTCGATGTTGCAACAATATCTTAGTCAATGGAGACTATGAAAGGCGTAATGGAGACTCTCATGCAGAAGGTATGCTTACTGGAAGACACCAAGAATAGGGGAAAATCTCGCTTTGAAGAAGAGGAAGAATTTGATGGTGAAAGTAGTCTACCATGAATTCCTTAATTTTTTAATTTTTATTTTTTATTAGATTGCAGGAATCGGGTAGCACGACCCCCTATAAACTACAGTGCGCCTGGTAAGCTTTTTAACGTGATCGGCGGCGCTGGCGCGATACGCCCTCCAGTACCACGGGGGTGGGGGAGACTAGACCTCACGACCAACCTCCTGCAACAGGAAATATTTAGCCAACCGAGCTAGGGCCCCAACCCATGAATTCCTTAATTTTAGATTGGAGCATGGACTGAGTTTTTTCCATCCAAAAGAGATGTAGGTGTGAAGAAGCTTGACCATTGGTTGGCTCAATTAGAGGTATATTTTCATATTCATACTCTTTGTTTGGAACAAAATATTTCCTTTGCTAGATTGAGAATGACAAAGCATGCTTTATCATGGTTCAAAAGTCTTTTGTATTTTGTGGCATTAGGAAGACAAACCCTTATTAGTTCATTGATTCAATTTAATAAATTGATTAAAGTCAATTTTACCCAGTAGGTCAAAGAGGATCTTTATGGAATGACATTTTGAAACAAAAAGATGAACAAAGTTTACAAAAGTACACAAATAAATTTCAAAGGGTTGTCCAAATGGAGAAAGACATGCAAGATCAGGAGGTGTAAATTAGATACATTAAAGGCCTAAATAGCCATCTTTGGGGGCCCATATAGCTCTCTAAGCTAATGAACATTGATGATGTTAATGATATTTGTTAGATACGTAATGAATACTTAAAGAGCAAATTATGAAATAAATTTAAATGATAGCTTACAGCTATTTAAATTTATTTATTGATTATTTAAATAAGTGACGCCTTCCTTAAGTCACTAAAAGATAAAATATAAAATGAAAAATAAATAAAAGACATTTATTTATGGTGGCTGACCTTTCTAGGAAATCACGCCTTTCTCCAAAAGACATCTTTCCTAAAGAGGCCGACCTCTCTTGTGAAGGTGTGTGATTCTTTTGGGTTACCTATTTATATGAATCTCCTCATTCATATTATTAATGAAGTCAAGCATTCGATTAAAAGGAGAAGGAGTTCTGATCTGAGCAGCAGATCTTCATCTATTGTAGCAGCAGTTCAATTCAAGCATATTCTTGTTGTTTGCATCTAGAAGAGGCGCTATTCATTGTATTGAATAGGCATTGTATTTTGCCTGATTTGTAAACAGATTTCTATTCATATTGAATCAATATATAGGAGATATATTGGCTGGGTTTTTCTCCCTTCGAGTTGGAGGGTTTTCCCAGGGTATTGGCTGTGTTATTGTGTTGAATTTTTAAATTGTTTTTGCTTTCTAATCTGATCACCTAAAATCTACAGATGAAGCATGTGTATATGCTCACTACCTTGAAATAAATAGTCCTATGCCCTTTCCAAAGGTAATGTAACAAACACAAAAACAAAACATGCAAAGCAATTTGACCATTATCATGTGAATGGTCATATAAATGCAACTTGGTAGAAGCTATCTCTCGATTAAAGTTCTTTTCAAAAAGGTAAAAAGGTAAGAAAACCACCATGCCTAAAGGATGTTCACAACATTGAATAAAGCATGGCCTATCATAAAAGAATGATTTTTTGGGCCTTTGACAAATTTGTCAGTTAGTGAGTGTAGCAAGAGCAATAATGGTGTTGTAGAATGGTAGGTAGAAGAAAGAATGCCTTGGCATGAAAATCATGTATCTAGAGTGGTCTTTTCACTTGTTGATGGTCAGTGTCGACGGATGAACTAATTTTGAGAACCTTGTCAGGCTTTGACAGGGTTGTGAGAATCTTATCAAGAGTAGACACTAGTTCTAGAACCTCTATGAAATGCCAAAAATAGAACCCTTTTTTCCTCTTTGAACATCGACCTTTGCATTCCTTGAGCATTCTTGATTGTTTTGACACTTGGTGTTGGAGATTGAACCACTTTTGACAACCTCTTCGGTGTCCAACAAGATTGGCACATGGAAGCCAATAGAGGTTTCAAAACCTTTGAAAACCTTCGATGCAACTTTAACTTAGTAAAATTTCATGCCCCTTACTTGCTCTTAACACTCATTGGTGATAGAACCTGTTTCAAGAACAACCACGGCCTCCTATAGAGGTTTTGACTTAAATGTTTACTTACTTGATACTTAGCTACTTTTCCCTATGATTTTGACAACCTCATCGGCTTTTGAGAGAGGTTTTGAAACCTATGAAACTTGTTGACACAACTTGTTTCTCTCTTTGGCTGTCAGCATGACTTGTTGGTTCTCAAACCAATTTCAAGAACCTAGGAAGTGTCTCAACCCATATGAAATTGCTCACGAACAAAACACTTGCCCCTTTGAAGGAGTGAGAAAACATATGTTGGTCTTCGACAAGGTTGTGAGAACCTTGTTGGGAACAATATGAAATTGCTGACAAACAAAACACTTGCCAACCAATGAAGCTCTCTGCCTGCATGCATTACAATGCAAATATTGCCTGTGTAGTGAAGATTCACTTCATTGTCAACTCTGTAATTGCAGGGTAGCCACAATAGATAAATGCTAGACTCATCTGATGATGCATTAGGCATATACATAGCAGCATGGGCAATTTTTTTTGGAAATAGGTTAGCATCAAAATAAATACAACTTGTGGAGGAACATTATTTTTTCCCCACACAAGAGCTGTTGGAGTATGGACAGACACTGAGAGGGGGGGGGGGGGTTAAATCAGTGTCTAAATCTTTTAAAACTTTAATCAAGACTTTTAAACCTGATATCCTTTCTATTGACAACAGGGCTGACTGATTGCATTGAGAGCATTTATGACAGCATTAGCATTGTTCATTTTGACAGCTTATCCCAATAATCCTTGTGAGAGTTATCTTGCAATTGCAAAAGAGATGACTGACATTATTTAAACACTTTAGGATTACCAGATTTCAATGCAGACTTATGAGATACAAACCCAACTGTGCAATGGAATGACATATGATAAGCATGAAACAACAAAGGGCTTTAGTTCAACAAAACAATTCTTGAGCTCTGAAACAAATGAATACATTTAAGCTTTCTTTTGAATTTGAATCTTTAACAATGATAGAACACTTATGCAAAACATTTTGATATGAACATTTGCAGCGATGAAGGGACTAACATTCAACCAAGCTCAGACTGATAAGAACAACTACTCACAAAAACATCATAGTTATGAAGCATTATCACATCAAAGCAATTGAGACCATAAGACGAAGAATTTGCCGAGTGGAAAACCCTCCTGGGGTAGAAAAACCACTCCTAAACTGCCTTACTGGTTTAATTTCAAAAACCATTGCTTACAATGCCTTATAGGCTAATTTTTGAGCACCAACTCAAGGAGCACCAACCCCTCAACGTGAGACACCAATCTCAAGGAGCACCAACCCCTTTTCAGTTTACGGAATTGCAATAACATAGAGGATCTCTCTGTTTCTCTTTCAACTCACAAGAGCCTCTCAAATGAATACCTTTAATATCCTCAAGGTTCTCAAAGATGAACCTTCAAAATACTAAACATATTCACCTATCAAGACTTCTCATACTGCATTTATGTTTCTTCAGATTTTCTACAACAGAGTTATCACATATGTCTCTCATGAATAGACAGAATACAAAACTGAGTTCAATCACACTCTTTCTCTGTCACCTTACCACTTTGTTTTTGTTTCTCTTTTTAGACTTCAACAGAGGTATCTAGATAATACAAATCTTTTGTCGAATATATGCCAGGTATAACAGAGATTCAAAGAAGTATCCACTAAGAAATGATTTCTTTTGATAGAATGTGCAAGAAGGTGTATTTTAAGTAAAATGACTTTGAACCCCTCAAAGGTAGTGAAGGTAGGAGACCATCATTTTTTTTTAAAAACTTCACACAAGGGTTTTCTTCAGAAAGTAAACAGAGTACCATTTGTTGTGTTAGAAACCAGAACCCTGAAAGAATAACAGATCTGCATGTCATAACATCTGTTAAAAACGTATGCAAAAATAATTCATATTTCAGATACCCTTCTGGAAAAATACCCTTAAAAACCTTTTCCCATTCGAATAAAAAACAAAACTGCAGTAACTGCAAATGCCAGATAGAAATGTAACCAAACCCTTATCATGATGAACAAAAATATCCTCGAATATCACAGCAAGAGATAGTAACCGAACTCAATAACTAGAAGATAAACGACTTTTTCAGACTGCCCACAAATGAGTAAGGAAATGTAATGTAACCGAAGTAGATGCATTTTCTGACAGAGATATGCAAGCATTTACTTATGCATTTTCTGTTTTTAAACAAAAGACTGTAACTGCCGTTCCATTTTGAATTTGAAAACTTTATCCAAGCAAGGAAGAATACTACCTGATTTAGTGAACCTAAAGATAGAAAACCAAAAAGCATGAGATTCTGTATCGAATGTATTTACCAACCCAGCTGAGTGATGCCATCGATTCTCCTTCTAGATTCGAGCTCGACCTATAACTACCTTCCAAGCTCGTGCCCTCTCCCAATTAGACATGGCAGACCAAGAACCCAACGCTGACATAGCTCTTACAGCAAGCTTAACCATTTTCTGTCAAAATGCAGCAAGAAAAAATGACAGAGTAACGGTTGAGACATGATACCCATGGTGGCGACGAGGCTAGGGTTTCAAACCCTTCTCAAAAAGAATGACAAAAGAATGCTTGCCCTAAATTCCTTCCAGTCATTAGCAATCAATAACTTTGACAAAACATAATGCCATTTGAAGTCCGAAAGAAACCAAATTAATTATCAAAAAATCATTGCTTTTCTAAGTCCGCGGCTTCAAACATTTAATCCAAATCAACTTAATACCATGCAATAAGTACGCTGTCAAAGCAATCTACCAAGGAGGCCGACATAATAATTCACATTATTACCATGCAATTTCCAACTTTTTCAAACATGTCGATGCCTTGTCACTTCAAAGTGACTTTTAAAAATTTCCAAATGCCTTTTACCTCTATTCAAACATAGTCGACAAGAATGATTGCAGCCAAAACACTTATGAAAGCTTTCATATATTTCAAACAACCATCGAATTAAAGTCACCAACTAGTCAAATGCAATGTGCTCAATGAAACCTGATGGAATTTACCCATATTAAGGTTAGTGCCAATTCCTCAATGAATAATATGCCCGATTTCTATGAATAAGAATTGATCTCATATCACATGATTTGCAAATGCAATACTCCTTAGGAGTATTCTTAAAACAAGAGATGTAGACCAAGTAACACTTGGTGTAAATACTTTTTTCAAAATAGATGCCAATGGATATCAACTATAAACCATGAACCATATCAAATACCAATGCAAAGTTATCAAATGAAATATCAAACTCGAGTGCCAAAGAGAGTATTGAAATAATTCCAACCCAATATGCCATGAAGTCATAGGCAAATGAAACTTGTCAACGATGCTAGTGAACAATCCTGATAAGTATCAATGGAATTGAAAACCAATTGATAATGAATGACTGAAATGATATACCTGAATAGCCATGCCATATACCTGTATAAGCAAGATAACCTTTATCTGCACATGAAGCTCAACCTAATCGGTACCACAAGATATAACAAATCTGAATGTAAACCAAAGCCATAATATTGTTCATAGCCAAATTACTGAATGCCAAAACATGAATAGACCAAGAGTAAGCCAAGACTGAATCAAGTATCACAAAGTCAATGCCAAAATGCCATCGCTGCACCAATGAAATGCCAAGACCAAAGAGTCAAGACCAAAGTGCCATAATATCAATTTTGACATCAAGGACAAAATATCAACAAGAGCAACTTGTTACAATAACTAACCTCCTTATGACATGAGCTAAACTAAAAAAGAATGTTTCCAGCTCATGTGGTAATGCAAAATATGCCATGCCTGCCTGTTGATCTGCACGAGGAAACTCTTCATCATGCACATCAAATGGAAAACTTTGAAGCTCTGGCACATTATCAAGCTTAGTAACAAATTGATCTTCTTTTTGGCATATGAATTGGTGCTTGACATCTTTAATATTGGCATGCTGGTACCAAGCGGAACACTTGAATTCAGGCACATTATTGTCCCCAACACTAGAGATCATATATTCATCTTGGATGAGATCATATATTTATCTTGTATGAAGACTTCATACTTGGCCTTACCAATCTCAGGGACAACAGGCAACCAACATACATCATTGTTACATGTAATGATGCAATCTTCATTAGCACAGATGCTAGAATCATGAGGCACTTGAAGCGAAGAACTAAATTCTTCAAATTGTCTCACTATTTCAATTTCTTCTTCTTAGTGAGTGGCTGGGACACCTTTAGAACCATGGCACGAATCATCCTTGACGTTCACTACTGCAACAATGTCATTGCCATCATGCTCTTCATTGTGGCCTAGTGTATGCTTTGAGTAATCAGCTCCATGAGTTGATTAGTCCAATGTTTTGTTTTGCATACACACTCTTCCTTGTTCATATTATTGCGATGCATTGTAGGTTCATCATTGCCAGATTGGAAATCATCATCAACCTCATTGAAGAACAAAAATGCTTGCTGATTGACATCACAAAAAATATCCTCATCCCAGCTCATTAGAATTGATTCACCTTGCACTTGCTCTCGCCTTAGCACTCTTTCTTGACATGATTCAACCTATTGTTTTGGGAACATTGTTGCGCCTTGAACCATTGGAGCTCAATTGAGGACACCATTGTGGCATGATTTTTGAATATGGGGCTGATTACATGGATGGCATCATTCATGCTTTTGAGCCAATTGTTTTGTATTGGAACTAGAGCTTGAGAAGAACTTGCAATGGTTGGATTTATGGTGTTCATAGGCGTGGCCTAGTGTATCACTGATTAATCAACTCACGAGTCCAATTTTTTTTTGTTGTATACTCACTCTTGTTCGTATTAATGCGATGCATAGTAGGGGTAAACCTCTTATCTCCAGCTTGGAAATCATCGTTAGCCACATTAAATAACATAAATGCTTGCTGATCAGTGTCACAAAAAACATCCTTGTCCTAGCTCATTAGATTTGATTCACCTTGCACTTGCTCTCGCCTTAGCACTCCTTGACATGATTCAACTTGTTTTGAGAGTATTGTTGTGCCTTGAACAATCAAAGCTTGATTGAGGACACCATTTTGGCGTGATTTTTCACTGTGGGGCTGATTACATGGATAGCACCATTCATGCACTTAAGCCAAATTGTTCTATGTTGGAACAAGAGCCGAGAAGAACTTGCAATGGCTGGATTTATGGTGTTCCTAGGCCTTGCGTAGCTCAAATGACCTTGTCCTTGGCCATTTTATTTGTAAGGTTGCTTGTTCGGATGATAGGCTTGATTATAGGGCTGATAAGGTTTGTTCATTGTTGTTTTCGGTCTGTTGCTTGTTTAGAGCCACTTGGTCATTTCTAAATCTCTATAAGAAGGCTTTGACCTCATACAATTCGTTGGAAGGGGCAAAAAAAGTAATTGGTTGGTTGCTGTTGTAGGAACAAAAGCCAAGATGGTTTGGGGTGTGGAAATTCTGGGAATAGAGGCACTGGGGGCCTAAGAACTATCTTCCTTGCCTATATTGAACAATTCTCTAATTTGATAGCAATATCATAAGCATCCGGCAATATAGTACCTCCCATAGAATGAATCATGACAACCACATCATTGTTTAAAGCTCTCAAATAATATAGAAACACATGGTTTGAGGAAGGCTTGACCAAGGCAGGAATCCTATCCTAGGTCTTTTGGAATCTGAAATTAAAATCTACCATGAATTCATCAAGGGCTCTTTTAATGGTAGTTGCTATATTAGAGACAAATGGTCACTTTTGTCCTCAAATTGCTCACAAAGCCTTTCATCAAGCACATCCCAATTGTGGATAGAGTTGGGTCATAACCCCTATACCACTGAAGTGATTTTCCTTTCAAGGAGGAAGCAAAGAGCCTAACAAGTACGCTATGCTTTGTGATATTATGAACAAAACATATATTTGCAATGTCTTGTATGTGTTCTATTGGCGTGGTAGTATTTTCACTAGTAAAATATGGGATAACTTTCAGGGCTGTAGTTGGGATGTCATCATGCTGTGAAGGTTTAGAGGACTACCTCCATTAAAGGTTACAAAGACTCTATTTCTTGGGATAGCCATAAAAGCAGTGTATCACTAGAATGCTAAATGTTTCAACAAAAGGTGCACATTTCAATGATAATAGTTACAATTAAGTCTTTGAGCCGCATCAAACATAGTCCTCCATCCATGAGAATACCTAGGGTCTAGCAACAAATTTGACATAGCCTCTTGTATACCAACGCATGAAGCTCCATGCATATCCTTGGCGAGCTCCCAAATCCTCACTATCCATTGATAAAGATCTGGGTTTTTAATGTCCCCCTCCATGAATGCCATGAAATCAATCACCATCTCCTCTCTGAAAACTGTGCATTTCTAAGGCTTTTTTTTTGTTTCCATCACCTTGTATAGACTCCTTCATAGTGCAAGAATGTTGGGAATTAGTGTTCACATAGGTGTCATGTTTATTAGGTTTGATAAAGTTTGTTTAGTAGTCTATTATTTTAGTGGTACAAATGTTGAGTTGTTTTAACAACTCAACATAATAAGGGAAGTTGTTTGAGGAGTTACCTAAAAAATAGGATATGAGAATCCTATTTATATGGATGTATTTCATATTCATATTATGGAGTAGTGAATAAAGAGCAAGCACGTACTATCTTTTGTTTAATTTTTGTAGCTTCTTTTTGATTCTACCCAAATTCTCAATATGGTATCAGAGCAAGGACAACCTTGACTCTTTCACGAGAAGGGTTGGAACATGAGCTCATTGTAATCCTCTTGGCTAAAGGACTAGAGTAGCATAAGTGGAGATTTTTGTCTTTTGTTAGTAGATTGTAGAAATTTCTTTGTAGGAATAAAAGTAGTTGATCCTGCTATATCAAAATCGTCGCATCTATCATGTGAACAGCCATATTCAAGAAAGATCAGGCCCATACAAATAAAAAAAACTCACTACGAATTGGTGTAGAAGACCACCATTTCTAGCCATCACGAGAGAGCGTGTAGGATCCGTTTCAAAATTGGTGTTGTCATTCTCAGAGTACATAATTTCATTGGTATTGGCGATTTGGGGGAGGATATATAGAGCAGAGATTACCCAAAAAGTGGCTGAGATCTTTCAAAGATCCATTGCAAGCATATTGGATATATGGGCGCAACTCTTTCATGGACATATCATGTGAGAATAAGGATCTGTAGTTATGGCGTCTAAATCAAAGTCGACTACTAGGCACACATCAGTAGCATGAAGAATAAATCCGAGTAGTCGCGGCATGGTGGGCACACAGGCATTGATTTCCATGTGCTACCCCAACAATGCCATATTTATTGGCATGTACGATGGAGTCTGCAATTGGTGTGGTTTCTCATCATACTGAGTTCTTTAGATGACTGAAATAAAAGTGCTTTCATTTGAATGTCTGTCTTGTCTTGCAATTGGGATGAAGAATTTTGTTCTCTCATTCAGTTGTTTCAATTAACTTGCATAAGCTCGAAAGCTAGAGGAAGAGGGCTTAAGGAGTTTCTTAAAGCTATGACGATTCCCTTTTCCTACTGTTCAGTCATGATCATCAAGATGGAGGAGATTCTTTGAGGCTTACTTGGGGGAAATGGTTAAGGACGTTGCTATTACTGTTTTTGTATACTTTAACAACTCGCAAAGATAAGCGACCAAAGATGTCAAGGTCATTTCAAGGTTCATTGTGATGAGAATTATTAATGATCAATAGCATTGACCGTTGCTTATGGTATATATGATATATACCAATACCTATATATACACTTGCACATACACGAAGTAGTAATTTTTGAGAGATAAATTGAATTATATATGATATATTTTGATATGTATGGAGTGATAAATTGAGATTAAATGTATATTGTATATATAACAAATATCTATTCTTATATTGATCACCTATTTATATATTTATTTATGATATACAATTTATATATGTCTAGAGATAAATTGAACTATATATATTATATAATATATTTTGATATATATGGAGTGATAAATTGAAGTATATATATATTCCTTAAATTCATCAATGGATATATATACTGACTTCACCAAGTGTCACCCTCTCAAAGATTTCTCACAAATGGTAAAAACCCTTTCTTCAAACTTACTTTTGCACAATGAACTAAGGGTGTTTATGAAAGAACAATAAATGATAGTCTCGTAAATTAAACACACAGACCATATCATATGGAATGCTATGCATTTAGGTTTTAAACTTAGTCCCCCAACATTTTAAGGTTACATTTATAAATTGAAGTATATATATATATATATTATATAATATATTTTGATATATATAGAGTGATAAATTGAAGTATATATATATATATATATTATATAATATATTTTGATATATATAGAGTGATAAATTGAAGTATATATATATTCCTTAAATTCATCACTGGATATATATACTGACTTCACCAAGTGTCACCCTCTCAAAGATTTCTCACAAATTGTAAAAACCCTCCCTTCAAACTTACATTTGCACAATGAACTAAGGGTGTTTTTGAAAGAACAATAAATAATAGTCTTGTAATTTAAACACACAGACCATCTGATATGGATTGGTATGCATTTAGGTTTTAAACTTAGCCCCCCAACTTTTTAAGGTTACATTTATATTATTATGTTGAACCAAGTCCCAAAGGATTTCTTACTGTAAGAATTCAATCAAATTTATTGAAATGTTGTCAAGGAAATATTTGTTTTTATTACCATGCTGAAGGAGATTGCACGATTCTTTATTGAGATTCTATGTTTGATAAACAGTGAGGCGTTTGAGCAGACAAAATGGCAGATCGGCTGACAAGGATTGCTATTGTTAGCTCGGACCGCTGCAAGCCCAAGAAATGCAGGCAGGAATGTAAAAAGAGCTGCCCGGTTGTCAAAACAGGTTTGCATCCTTGTTTCACTTTTGTTTTAATTCAATGAACTGTGTATCAAAAGCCTAGATTAATTGTGGTGCTCAGATATTTTGAATTTCTGTACATAAAGATTCTAGCTGCATTATCTAGAAAGAAAAATAATTCAACAAGGTATGTTTTGTAATTCGTAAATTTATCTTTGGCATAGAGTAATGATGAAGGGTATCTCTTCCCTCAATCCAGATTAGATGTGCATCTGAATTCTAATAGATTTCTACATGTTTAAAATAATTTTGTTGCTTTATCTAAAATGGAAAATAATTTAAAATAATATTGTTTACACCTTTTGGCTTCTAGTATTAATTTCTAAGTTGTTGCTCTTAAGGAGCTAAGTATTGCATTGCTTGTAATGAGTTAAGTATTTGTATCAGGTAGCTCAGATGCTTGTTTGAATTATATTTTTCGATTGTCAGAAAAAGAATATAAATGAATCTGTAATTTAACTTTTGGCTTAGATTGTAATGAGATAGGGATAACTCTTCCCCCATTTCACTTTTGCCTTGCACCTAGCCTCTTTGAATGCCGCACCTCATGGATGTATTAGTTTACTTAAGTTAACACATTTTCATCTTTTTTTCTAGGGTTCCATTGGTGCTCAATTTAAAACCTCCAATGCTTTGATAATTTAAGGTTTTGCTTTGACAAGGGTCTAATCCATTTTTTCCCAGATAAAGTTAGCTAATTGTGGTGATGTTTCGCCTTCACACTGATATTTGTGGACCAGTTTTTAACAAAGCTAAGTATAACTATTACACAACAATGGCTTATAGTTAACATAACTAGAAGTTGCTTCATTGTGTTGAAACTTTTTTCTTGATTAGTATTATATGTCATATTACTATGGATGGGAGTTATGATTGAGATCAAACATAATCATGTTTGTTTTTTTTCTTTTAGTTTTCTCTCTTCACACAATATTTATTTGAAAACCGAAACTATTTATGATGGATTGTGGGAGTTTGGAATTTTAGAAGAGGATGCGGTGATTTTTTTGTTTTTCTTATTTACTCTTGAAGGGAGAGGAGACCCTCGTAGTGTTCTTTCTATAATCTCTCAAGGAAAAGGCAATTTGCTATTGCTTCTATAGTCTCTAAAATTCTTTTCTTCTTTAATGAAAGAAAAGTCCTAGTAAAATATGCAACATGTCTCTAAGTGATCTTCAATCTTAAATTGCCACATTGTTCAGTCATATTCATGAATGGGAGATTGGAAACTCCTATAACAATAAAGACAATGTCCGAAAAAGGTGGTTACTTTCTAGCATTCGTGTTATTTATCACATGTATGTTTTGTATGATGGGTGTACGATGCAAGGGTTGAATAACTATGCAACATTGTAACTTGCCAACTAGAGTGACATATTACCTAATTCGCAAGTACTAGCTATATAACTATAATCCAACAGTCAACATTGATGTATAAATTAATGCCTATGGTCTTTTGAGCATAAATTTAATCTAAAAGTGATAGCAAATTATAGATATATAGAATCATTCTTTATTGATTACCCCATAGATTATGAGTTGAAACTTTTAATTTATCTTTTTTTTTAGTTATTGACAATTTTATTGTAAAATTAAAGCTCAAACTTAGACTTTCAACAACTTCAATTTTTGCTTTTTTTGATAAATAATTGAGAGTTCTTGGGGGTTTTTTGTAAAAATGTTGAAGTGTTTTTACAATATAGATATTGATAAACTTGAACAAGCTAAAACGACACATTAAAGCAAAATGCCAAAGCCTGCAAACAAGCTAAGCTTTAGGATACGATTGGGTGCAAGAAACAAAAAGCAACTAAAAAACAAGAACATACGTTTGACCAAGATGGCTAGATCAGCCCGAGGCTCGACACTGAATCCTCCTTTAACTGTGACTTGGCCACCCAACTCTATTATGAATCTATGTACGGTCCAAGTAAGACCACTTTTAGAGATGGACACTCAGGTGTTTAAACTTGTGATTTCCAAACAACCCTCTTGAATGATAACACAAAATTTATCTAGATACAAAGCAAACTCTTGAGTATACAAAGTCTATGCGTTTCTTGGATGTATTAAAATAATATTTAGATTATTAATTTAATGGTCAATAATGTATTGTATTGTAATCTTGTAGATTAGATCATTTCTTCAGTCTTCTTCAGTTTCTTTTTAGAAACTTTATATTTTTGTAACTTTGTAAATTCTATAAAGAGATTTAATCTCTTTCATGTTAATATATTGAATATTTACCAAACTTCTTTGTTATATGGTATCAGAGTGGGAAAATTTCCCTGGGCACCTTTTCTGTTTTTTCAAAAAGAAAATAATCTATTTTTCGTCTACCAGAAGATTGTGATTTTTTTCTTTTGGTCTGTTTGTAGGCGTAGCAGAAAATCATGACTCCTCTCTAAAAATCTGGGCACATTTTCATGAGAGTTTTGTGTCTAGCACGATTTCGTGACACCTCCTGCTACCTCCTGCATGACCATCTTCTCTTCTGGTAGCTGCGTGTTCGTGGGTCAGTTGCTCGTGATTTCTGAGTGTCACGATTTTCGCCAAGGGTTTGCTCAACAATTGTGGGCGTTTTTTCATTTGTTTTTGAGTGTCAATTTTTGCTGAGAAATCGTGTTTATTTTTTGTGTTTTGGATGCACGACCCTCTGTTTTTTGGCGTAATTTCTCCCGCGTGACCTTCTGAGCGTTTTTTACACGCGTTTTTGAAGTCGTGACCTGGCTTGTGTCTGAAAAACTCGTGTCTTCTGTGCGCATTTTTGCCTGTTTGGTGCCTCGACTTGCTTTTGGGCATTTTTTTAGTGCCACGACTAGGGTTTCAAACTTTTTTTGTTTTCTTGCATGACTTTTGGTGTTCTTTTGAAAATATACTTTGTTTTTTTCTGGGCATGCGACATCCTAGATTTTCTGAGCAATCTTCAATCACGTTTTCAACCCTTTAATAGGATGGAGTGTCAGAAGCTGGTTGCATCTACAACTTTTTCAGCCAAATTAGTGGCCATGCTATTATGAGTTAGAAGTAAGGGCAATTACTTATCACCTTCCGGCAATAAAGATGAGCAAAATAACAATATTTGATAGGCAGTAATATAAATCCGATGCTGGACCTACATTCTTCTCAAACAATTAGGCACATAAAAAAATTATGCTAAAAAATGTTACCATATGGCAAAAATGTGCAAATTAGAAGAACACAGACTCGAAATCAAAAACAAATTAACAATTAGCTAAGTTAAGTTAACCTCCTAATAACTAGGAAACTAACTTTTACCTTTTACATAGGATGAAATAAAATATAATAAACTAATAGAAAGACTAACATTATACTCTCTATGACTCCCATATTCATGATATCTTGGAAAGACTAAAACACTACTAACAATGATACATTCATCAACTTATTGCTACATTCCCTCTTTCTCTTCCCTCTAATTGCTTAGCCCATAGCTTCCTCTTATGCATTATTAGAAAGGTCCCTTCAAGATCCAAAGGGTCCCAATTGTCCATAGTGGAAAGAGGTGCTGAATCTTGATATCACTATATCGATTTTTCCTCTCTTTTCCGACTTCACTATAAAACTGCCTCTAACCTTAAACAATATCAATTTTAGACTTTTATCATCATAATCATAATTCTTCATTTTTGCACTTTGGTTGCCCTAATTAGAATGTCTATGAATAATGTTATTTATTGACTACATGCTTTCCACATGTTTTTTACTTCAAGTTGTTTGCTGATGTATCTTCTGTACCATTATTTTTCCCTCAAATATGGCCACTAATATAGTGTTACCTTTATTCGTGTATTGGTCCGTAAGGTTCCTTCAATAGCATCAAATTATGTTGATTCTAGGAACTTGCAAGAATCAATAAGAGGACCAGTCTTGTACGGTGAGAAAAGTGTTAGATATGTCAGGCATCGGTTATGTTTTTTTTTTTAAAAGGGGTAAAAACTTTATTGAAATCGAAAGATTAACAGTACATAAGAAAGAGGGAGCCCGTTAGCTCCCACAAGGTAAAATCTAGAACATCAAGCACGAACAAAACCACCAACTGACCAACCATTTGCAACTTATCCCTCCATATCATCAGCAATGACCCTCTCTAGTTCAAGAACATACTCAGGAGATAATTGTCTCCACCCCTCAATCCTCCAATCATCCTCATGCTCAGAAGCCCACTTGGCCAAACAGTCAGCCGCCCTATTCCACTCACGTGGAATGTGGACAAAAGACACCACTTCCAATGTAGAGAACCTCTACAAAATCTGTCTAACCACCAATGCAATCTGCCAATTAACATCAACCACCCTTTTCTCAAGCAACAATTAACAATAATCTGCGAATCAGATTCATAGATAACCTTACGCCAACCCAAGGCGCAAGCACGCTCAATAGCCCAAAGAATCGCCGGCCCTTCCATAAGGTTGTTAGAATTCCGCCCCTTATGGATGGAGAAAAGAAAAATGACCGAACCAGTACAGTCTCTACCAATTCCACCAATACTAGCAAGCCTTGGGTTGCCTCTAGAGGAACTGTCAGTATTAATCTTCAGAAACTCCGTCGGAGGAGGCATCCATCTTCCAACCCTTTGAACCTTCTTTTTTGCTCTCCTACCTCTTCTAACATAGGCAAAGACTAGAGTCAACCTTTGCACCACCAATCTATTCACAATCTCATCATCACTTCTTTCCAACGGAAGGGCCACTTCACATTTAGCTTCCATTGTCTCCTGGATCATACCAATAATTCTGTGCCAAACCTGTTGAGCCATCATCTTTTCACCACGAAAAATCCTACGATTCCTTTTCAACCAAATTTGCGAAAGGATGAAAGTAGGACCAATGCTCCACAAAATCTGGAGAAAAGAGGCCTGGGAGGGGGGCCTTCCCAGATTACTCCAGAACTCCACAAGAGAAGACGCATGAACACAAGGATGTTTCCAAACACCCCACCACCAATGCTAGAGTAGCATAGAATAAGAACACTGGAAAAATAAATGGGGAGAATCCTCCTCATTGCATCCACACAACACACACATAGAGGGGCCCTACAATCCCCGCTTACAGAGATTCTCCCAAGTCAAACATCTATTCCAAGCAAGAGTCCAAACAAAACAATTACACTTGGGCCATGAAAACTTGTTCCACACATGTTCCCACCAAGGGACCTCCACCCCCCCAAACTTACGAGAAAGCAACGCCTGATAACCACTAGCCACAATAAAAACACCCTTAGGGTTCGGGCTCCAAGCTAGAATATCCTTATCCCTAAGGGAGTTGCATTGTCTGCCAGCCAAGATATTTTGAAGCACAATACCATCCTCCTCCAACTCGGGAACATGCCATTCACTAGGGTCCTTCCTCCTAGCCACCTCCACCTGTCCACCAGGGTCAAATTTCTTAAAATCACTCACTCTAGACCAACCGGCCTCCAAAAAGTGCTAAGACAGAGTCACCAAATTAGGGTACTGACATAGAATGGGTGTGCAACCATCCCAAGAATCAGACCAAAACATAGCCTCAACCCCCTTACTACAAATCTAGAACAGTCCTCCTTGATTAGCGCAGCCCCTTTCTTAAGCGTTCCCCAAATCACTGAGCCTTTCCCTGCCAGAGGAAACCTGGGAAGCTCCTCCTTACATGGCAAGCTCCTCCTTACAAATCCCTGGAAGATACTTGTGGGATAAGATCCTAGCCCAACTATGATTCTGTTCCACACACCACCTCCAATAAAGCTTTGCAGCCAACGCCAACCCGGACCAAGTCGCCTTCCTCAAACCAAGTCCCCCCACCTGCCTTGGGCTACATACAACATCCCACTTAACCAGGCTCCATTTAGATGAGGACAAGCTACCCGCCCATAAGAATTGTCTAGCCAGTGAGTCCATATCCTTCACAAACCCAACTGGAGCAACCTGTAACATGCACCTATAAATAGGAAGAGCCTGCACCACGTTCTTAAGCAACAAAACATGCCCAACAAAAGACAACCGTCGATGAGTCCAATGACTAACCTTTGCATGAAACGTGTCCAAGATATTCTGCCAAGATTCTTTGGGGAGTCTATCGACAGAGATAGGAATACCCAAATAGGTTAAAGGTAGAGAACCAATCTGGAACCTCAAGATACGAGAAATCCTTTGTTGAATAGGTCGCGAAGTATTAAAGAAGAAAATGGAGGATTTGTCTTCATTAATCCTTTTACCACAAATTGTAGGTGTGACTGAGGAGGCAAGTCGTTTCCCCATTTCCATCCCTGAATCAAACCCAACTCCACATTATGTTTCACTAGTCTACCCAAACCTTCCGCCAGAAGAAGAAAATGGAGGATTTGTCTTCATTAATCCTTTGACCACAATTGTAGGTGTGACTGAGGAGGCAAGTCGTTTCCCCATTTCCATCCCCGAATCAAACCCAGCTCCACATTACGTTTCACTAGTCTACCCAAACCTTCTGTGGAGTATTAAAGAAGAAAATGGAGGATTTGTCTTCATTAATCTGTATCATCCACAAATTGCAGGTGTGACTGAGGAGGCAAGTCGTTTCCCCATTTCCATCCCTGAATGAAACCCAACTCCACATTACGTTTCACTAGTCTACCCAAACCTTCCTCCAGAAGAATAAATAAGTAAGGAGAGATAGGATCCCCTTGACGAAGACCCCTGGAAGCACTAAAAAGAGTGGTAGGCTCCCCATTAATCAACACTGAGAATGAAGTGGAGGTAACACAACTCATCACCCACTGGATCCATTCCTTAGCAAATCCAAAAGCAATAAGAATTTTCCGCATAAAGGACCACCTCACTCTATCATAAGCCTTCGCCATGTCAAGCTTGATGAACATAGCCCTTTCTTTTGAGGAAGCCATCAAATGAATGGTCTCCGTAGCAATGACCACCCCATCCAAAATTTGGCGGTCCTCCGCAAAACCACTTTGTTCCTCAGAGATAAGCCCACTGAGCCATCGTTTCAACCTTTTAGCTATCAGCTTGGAAATAATTTTATACACCACTTTACAAAGAGAAATGGGTCGAAATTGACTCAGACGATCCGCCCCCTCACATTTGGTAATGAGAGCAAGGAAAGTAGAGTTTAAAGCCCGAAGAATCTGCTTGTTTTTCTGAGACTCACGCACCACCTCCAGCAGGTCCAACTTAATGATGTCCCAAAATTCTTGATAAAATTGAACTGGAAACCCATCAGGACCTAGGGCTTTCCCTTTCTTCCTTTGAAAAACAATACTCCAGCGAGATATCTCGCAAAAGATACTCATTCATCTCCCTAGTGACCAAAGAGGGAATACAAGACAAAACTTGGTTTTCTTCCTCCGTAACATCCTGAGAGTCCTCACAAAATAAAGAAGCATAGAACTCCGAAGCTTCTCTAGAAATATCCTGCAAGGAAGATAGATGCTCACCCCTATCATTCACCAGAATAGGCATAGAATTACCATGTCTCCTAGCCTTAACCGAGTTGAAGAAAAAGGCAATGTTTCTGTCACCCTCCTGTAACCACTCAACTCTAGCCTTTTGCTTCCAAAAATTTTCCTCGTGCAACTCACACTCCTCCAAATCTCTCCGAGCCCAGGCTTCCTCCCTGAGTAAATCCTCAAAAAGACCACACTCCCTTATCTCCTGAGTGATGACATCCAAGACAGCTTGAGCATCAACCTTAGCATGAAAAATATTGCCAAAGTATCGCCTATTCCACCTTTTAAGTTGATATTTTACAAATTGCAGCAGCTTAGAAAAGGAATACATGGTAGTGCCAAAAACAGGTCTTCCCCTTCTCCACCAATCAGCCATATGCACTTGCAAAGAAGGATCTCTTAACCACATAAGCTGGAACTTGAAAGAAGGGGACCGAGCCACCCGAGCAGAAGAAGCAAAAAACTTGATAGGCCAGTGATCCGAACCCCCCAGTCCAGAATCTCAGAGCCAGAAGACAACCCTCCGCCAACCTAGAAACAGGACACCAAAAAACGATCAAGTCTCTCAGCAATATAACTCTCCCCCAATCTCCTATTGTTCCAAGTAAACTTCGCATTTCGAGCTTTAATGTCAACCAGGTTCAAAGCAAAGATGTTATCACGAAAAAGGAAAGCTGAGGGTTCCAATCTCGTAACACCACCCATCTTCTCATCTATCTCAATAATAGCATTGAAATCCCCTGCAACAATCCTAGGGAACAAAGGAGCTAGGCTCCGAACATAACTAATATGAGACCACAATAACTTCTTACCAGGAAAATTAGTAGGCGCGTAGATGTTTGAGAGAAGAATAGTTTCCCCCAACTCCAGACTTGAAACAACCACAAAGATGGAAGACTTGGAGGACACCCACCAAAGAGGATGAATCTTCAATGGATTCCACAGGCAAGCCACCCCACCTGCATTACCATGAGCCCCAATACACTGACAATTGCCCTGCACCCACAACTTAGGCATCACACCCATCATACCTTCAACTGATAACTTAGTTTTCCTGAAGAAAAAGAACATCAGGAGAATGAGAACGCAACAAATCTCGAACAACATTTTGTCGAGGGCCACTGTTCAAGCCCCTTACATTCCAAGAGAGGACATTCATTTTGGAGGGTTAGAGAAATGTGAATCCAGAGTCTTTACAGACCCAACCTCCACCAGAGACTCCCCCATCAACTTTAATTTCTCCAAATCCTTCTTTCTCCCCGCTTTAGAAGATTTCTCCACCACCCCTTTCTTTAGGTCCTTCTAAAGAATTCCCAAAGAGGGAGAAGCCTTATTACCTTTTACCAAGCCCGCTCCCGCTTTCTCCAATGGGCTGGAGAGCCCCCCTTCCCCCAACTTCATCACCACTGTAGGCTCAACCCTCCCATGAACCACCATACTCAGGTCCGATTCCAACTGAACAACCTCAATTTCTTGAGAAGTTCATATGCACTTTGGGAAAATGCCTTCTTGAACCCCTTCTGAAACACCCTGATCCAAAATCAACAATCCCGGATTTACCTCCTAATGACCAAGATCATCAAGCACCTCAAATCTGTTACGGGAATCTCCATCTTGGCGATCCTTAATTGTCCTCTTTTGGCCCCGGTTCCTATTACGAGCCTTGGTAGGAAAAAAACCCTCAACATCCATAGCCTCACCCGACACGGGCTCCTTACCCTTGTCAACCTTTGAGGGATTGCAAGGAGGTTGAGCTACCGGATTCCCTGGAGATTTAAACTTCGGGCATCGTCTTTGCAAATGTCCATATTCACGACAGAGATGGCAACAAAAAGGCAAAGTCTCGTAGTCAAGCTGCTGTACCCAAGAGCATGAACCTGCATGTATTTCCAAAGAGTCTGGGATAGGGTTATTTAAATCCATTTCAACACAAATACGAGCAAAAGTCATTACCTTTTTGTCCTAAGTTTGTTGAGAAGGACCCATCGGTTTTCCCAGCAATGAAGCTATTCGATGAAAAATGTCATTGCGCCAAAATTCCACTAGGGCGAACCCAAACCGACACCCGTTTCAGAAGCTCCTTCGAAGGATGAAAACCCGCATTCCATGGCTTAATGAGTAGACCAACCTAGTTGTGGAAGTAAGGCCCACCTTTAAAAACTCTATCGCGATCCGCTATGCAATTAAATGTCACCATGAAGTAGTTGTTTGCTAACAACATTATTTCCATCTCACCCTCCGGGGACTAAGAACGATGAGTCCATGGTTCCAGAAATTGGAGCGAAACCCTCATTCCCAAAAATTTGCAGAGCAAAGCATGTTTTGAGAAATACTTGATGTCCTCTGCAATTGATTCAGGTTGAATAACTAGCACCGACCTTTCCTTGGAACGTTCAAGGCATCCATTTGTCTTCGGAATATGAGAACCACCAGCATGAACAAATCCATCATTACTTGGGTCATTTGAAAACAAACTATTATTAAAAACTTTCGGAGAACGATTTAGAGGCGAGGCCCCAAAAGCAGCACGAAAATCCAAAGGGGATTTGACCCCTGATGACTCCCCCTGAGCCATGCAAACTCGAGTCCCAAAAAATTGTGAAGGAAAACTGAAAACCACACCCGTGGAGCCCGTACTAGGTATGGATCGGACCAAAGGAGAGCCAAATCCCACTCAAAATTGGCGGCCAACAGAGAGAGCACCTGCAGCAAGGATACTCCACCAAGAAAAAAGCTTCCGCCCCAGCCAAAACCCACACGCCAGGAGAAGAGAGCACACTGAGAGAGAGACACCACCCTTACCACCCAAACAAACCCCACCCACAAGAATACACGGCCCAGACGCGAAGAAAGGACAAAGAACGAGCATGCAAAAAGGGCGGAGTCCTCGTGCATGCCTCGGCCTCTCGCAGGGAACCGCTACCCGCAGCGCCATAATCAAGTTTTTGTAACTATTAAATATCTATAAAAGCTCAGGCATCAGTTATGTTATTGGCATGGTAGTTTTGCAAATGGAATAGTGGTGTCATTTATGTCATATGACCTGCACCTAGCCTCTTTGAATGGTGCACCTCATGGAAGCATTGTTTTACTTAAGTTCAACACGTTTTCATCTTTTTTTCTTGGGTTCCATTGGTGCTCAATTTGAAACCTCCAATGCTTGGATGACATAAGGCTGTGCTTTGACAAGGTCTAATCCATTTGTTCCCAGATGGAGTTAGCTAATTGTGGTGGTGTTTCGCTTTCACTCTGATATTTGTGGATCAGTTTTCTACAAAGCTAAGTAGAACTATTACACAACAATGGCTTATAGTTAACAGAAGTTGCTCTATATGGTGGAAACTTTTTTGTTGATTGGTATTATATGTCATATTACTATGGATGGGAGTTATGGTTGAGATCAAACATAATCATGTTTGTTTTATTTCTTTTAGTTTTCTCTCTTACACAATAGTTTTTTGAAAACTGAAACTATTTATTATGGATTGTGGGAGTTTGGAATTTTAGAAGAGGATGCGGTGATGTTTTTTGTTTTTTGAAGTGTTCCTTATTTACTCTTGAAGGGAGAGGAGACCCTTGTAGTGTTCTTTCTTAAATCTCTCAAGGAAAAGGCAATTTGCTATCGCTTCTACAGTCGATATGTCATGCCCCCGAAATAGAATATGAAAGTATAAAATATTAAATATAACTAAATACATATTGAAAATATATTTAATATTATTATAATTATAAATTATAATATATATATAAAATAGATATATCAATAATAAATTTATAAATTCAATAGTAAAACAAGAAACATATATCCATGATGATTGCCTTGGGAATATGCAATGGTTAATAAAGGAAATGATCCTATGAATAAGACAAAGATGCTGACCTGGAAATAAAGAAAAAAGTCCCAAATTAAAGTTTAGAAATCAGCAAAAGGCAGCGATTGATTATAAACTAGCAGGTAGCGATGATATCATACTAGACTAAGCAATAAAGAAAAAACTAAAGGCAGCGAATATGATAATTGTGACTCATTTTAAAAGACAGCCACGATATTTATAAAGGCAGCAATGACTAGTAAAGGGAGGGTTAATGAAAAAGGCAGTGATTAAAAGAGAAGCAGTGATTGGTTAAAAGGTGATTAAAATGAAAGGATGCGTCCCTTTCATATGATGGATCCTTTCGAGAGGGTATAAAATGAAATAGGGAGTGTGTGTAGAGGGGAGATAAGAAGGAATAGCATCCAAAAAATAAATAATGATCTGCACTCAGAAAGGCAACAGAATAGAATATAATCAGATTTAAATACAGATATATATTAACAAGGAATAAGGGACAGAAATAGGATAGAATACAAAACATTTTATATAATCTGCAGGGATAAACAGGTGCAGAGTAATTGACCACCAGCATAAGCCTTCACAAGTATACAACAGATTCGACCAGTGCAATAACATAATCAGACCCTGTGGTATGATGCTTAGTTGATCAGAAATCATAAATATTAAGCACTGACATCAGAGTATATTATTTAGCATATAATTATTGATATTATTAACAGATGTAGCTTATATTTACTGATATTGTTAATAGTGATATTATTCTGGTTTAGCAACAATTGGTCATAAAGGGATGAGGTAGGGCTGCAAAAGGGAGAACTGCTAAAAGGGCACCCTATCATGCAAAAGGGAGAACTGCTAAAAGGGCACCCTATCATGCAAAAGGGAGAACTCCTAAGAGGGCACCCTATTAAGGGATAACTGCTAGAAGGGCACCCTATTATGCAAAAGGGAGAACTGCTAAAAGGGCACCCTATCATGCAAAAGGGAGAACTCCTAAGAGGGCACCCTATTAAGGGATAACTGCTAGAAGGGCACCCTATTATGCAAAGGGAGAACTGCTAAAAGGGCACTCTATTGTGCAGCCTCCCAACTATCTCCGACTGAATCAATTGTTGAAGAAAATGAAGAGGGTCTTCAATCTTAAGGGGAGAATACTTGGGTCACCTCATCATGCCCTCATTATGGTTGAGCCCACATAGTCCTTGGGACTTGTTATATTGTTATATATAATCTTTCTTAGACTTAGAATTAAATGCATTTCATATCATATTCATCTAACATGGTTACAGGTTTCCATGACCAGACTTACATCATTTCAATTTTGTGTAAGGAATTGTATCTTTAACTATAATCTGCTATTGGTTTCATTCGAAATTGTGATTTCAGGGCAAAGTATAAGGTGATCCCAAAAATGGGATATTGCACGTTAAAATTCTTTTCTTCTATCATGAAAGAAAAGTCCTAGTATAATATGCATGTCTCTAAGTGATCCTCAATCTTAAATTGCCACATTGTTCAGTCATATTCATGAATGCTAGATTGGAAACTCCTATAACAATAAAGATAGTGTCCAATAAAGAAGGTTATTTTCTAGCATTCATGTTATTTACTACATGTATGTTTTGTATGATGGGTGTATGATGCAAGTATTATGCAAGTAATTGGTAAAAAATTGATGTATTAACAAATGAGCGAGACGCTCAATAAATAGTTTACAAGATTTACAAAACACGAGAAGCTTCTAAAAAGAAACTCCATATAAGATTAGGGACAATCTTATCACTAATTTACATAAAATACAATAGTTGAACATTAATAAATAAATAAATAACATTATTTTAATACCCTCCCTTAATGCTCAATCTGTCAACTACACCAAGATGCCCCCTGAATTTTACAAACTTATCAGGACCGAGTACTTGGTGAGAATATCCGCTGTCTGCTCCTCTGTCAGGACATACAACAACTGAATTGATCCGTCTTCAACAAGCTTCCGAATGAAGTGACAATGAGTTTCCACATGCTTGGTTCTTTCATGGAAGACTAGATTCTTGGCAAGTTTGAGAACTCTCTGATTATCACAAAACAAGGGAGTTGGACATCCTTGAGATATTTGCATATCCGCAAGCATCTGACGAAGCCAAACTGCCTCACAATCTGCCTTAACAGCTCCACGATACTTTGCTTCTATCGAGGAGAGAGCCACTGCCTGTTGTTTCTTACTAGTCCATGTGACTGCACCAGATCCCAAACTGAACACATACCCAGATGTTGATTTCTTGTCATCAACTGAACCTGCCCAATCTGAGTCTGTGAAACCATTGAGTCTAGAATCTTGACTTCGAGTGTACAAGACTCCATAATCAGAAGTGCCCTTCACATAACGCAGCACATGCTTCGCTGCTACCCAATGATCAGCCTTGGGGACTGTCATGAAGCATGAAATGTAGCTCACTGCAAAATTGAGGTCAGGTCTAGTGGTAGTGAGATAGATGAGGCTGCCCACTAGTTGCTTGAACAATGATTCATCTACCACAGGTGAGTCTGACATAGTTGACAACTTAAGCCCTTTTTCCATGGGTGTGGAGGCAGGTTTGCAATCTTGCATTCGGACCTTATCTAGAAGACTTCGAGCATATTTGGACTGAGAGATGAAAATACTACTCTCGGTCTGCCAAACCTCAACACCTAAACAATAATGCAAAAGTCCCAAATTTGTCATGTCAAATGTGCTGCACAAATCCTGTTTGATCTCAGTGATCAAATGTGTCGAGCTGCCAGTAATGATTAGGTCATCCACATAGACAACAAGAAGAAGTATTTCACTACCAGTCTGTTTGACATACAAATTAGAGTCAGATGGACTCCTCTGAAAGCCATGTTCGGTGAGGTACTTGTCAATCTTGATGTACCAAGCTCGAGGAGCCTGTTTCAGGCCATAGAGTGCTTTGACTAAGCTGCACACCTTGTGTTCTTTATCAACAACTTTGAATCCTAGAGGTTGCGTCATGTAGACTTCTTCCTTCAACTCACCGTTGAGGAAAGCACTCTTAACATCCATCTGATGGACTTTCCAACCAAACTGGGTGGCTAAGGCAAGGGTGAGACGAATGGTACTCATCTTGGCTATAAGAGCAAAGGTCTCCTCATAGTCAATGCCTTCTTTTTGTGAGAACCCCTGAGCAACAAGATGAGCTTTGTACTTGTCAAGGGTTCTGTCAGCTTTGTATTTCACCTTATCCACCCATTTGCAGCTAATGGGCTTCTTCCCTGGAGGAAGATCAGAAAGGACCGAAGTGTTATTCTTTTGAAGACTTTGGTATTAAGACTCCATAGCCTTTTCCCACTCAGGAATTTCCTTAGCCTCTGAATATGTTTGAGGCTCATAGACACTGTGAATGTTGGCCATGAGAGCAAAATTTACTGTATGTTGCTGTTTGTTCTTGTTTTTGGATGATCTCCCCTCAATGAGCTCATCATCATGAAGATCTCCAATAGTCTTAGCCCACCATTTAGGCCTCTGAGAAGAAATGCCAACATCATATGCAACAAGAGGAGCTGGAACTGGTTGTGGATCTGGAACAAGTTCAACAAGTAGAAAATCAAGATCATCCAGAGGAAAATCAGGTTGGGCATCATCAAAGATAGAATCTGCATCATCCCTCCCATCTGGTAGACCTAACGGAAGACGTACACCCAAATTAGAAGCCTTCAAGGGCTGATCCTCTGAATGCTGAGTAGGCGAGGAAAGGTGAAATGGTCCTTGTTCTTCATCAAAGACAACATCTCGATTGAAGACAAGACGATCAATGTCTACATCAATCAATCGGTAAGCCTTATGGTTGTCACTGTACCTTGTGAACATAAGCTTTTGACTCTTGTAATCCAGCTTAGAGCGTTTGGCATTTGGAATCCATACATAGGCCAAAGAGCCAAATTTTTTCAAATGACTGATCCTGGGTTTTCGACCAGTCCAAGCTTCCTCAGGAGTCTTCCCCTTAACGACATGAGTAGGTGACCAATTAAGGAGATAGATTGTAGTGAAAACTGCTTATGCCCAAAATTTGTTAGGAACACTCCTGTGTTGCAACATGGAGCGGGCCATCTCAACAATTGTACGATTGCGTCGCTCTACAACATCGTTTTGTTGAGGAGTGCAGGGTGTGGTTAACTGGCGTTTAATCCCATGTGTATCACAAAAGTTGGAGAATTCAGTAGAACAAAATTCCCCTCCACCCCCCCATTATCTGACCTAAGAGTGATTATGCAAGAACGAGACTCTTTTTCTACTAAGGCCTTAAACTTCTGAAATACATTAAACACATTTGATTTCTGTTTAAGAAAGTACACCCACATTTTCTTATTGAAATCATCAACAAACAACAAGAAATATCTACAACCAGTAACAAAAGAAGTATTCATAGGCCCACAAATATCAGCATGAATTAATTGTAGTACATTAGAAGCCTGCCATGAGTCACCATCTGGAAACGGTGTTTGATGCTGTTTCCCGGCGTGACAAGCGCCACAAACGTCGTGATGCTGAGTTTGAATGTCAAGTAGACCAACTACAAGTCCCTCCAAAGCAAGCTAAGAGAGATAGTGCACATTCAAGTGCCCATACTGCTGATGCCATAGATTGGTGACAACAGAGTTTCTGGCTGCCATGGCTAACTCCGGAGAATCACCTGTGTCCACAAGCCTGTAGAGGCCATGATCCTCAATACCGGCAACTACTGCAGTGCAAGTCTCCCGATCAACAATGAAACATTTGTGCACACTGAAAACCTCATCCAGTTGAGGAGAATGCCACATGATCTGATTGACTGAGAGAAGGTTTAGTTCCATGCCAGGAACATAGTAGGCATTGAGGAATATGAGATTCCTCTCACTAGACTGAGAAGTTTGTGAACCAGTCACGTCTATGAGTGAAATGATGGGAAGCACCTGAATCAATGTACCAAGCAAAAGAATTGACATGATCTGTAGGTCTTTTAGCCATAAAGGCGTAAAAGGCAGATTCCTTTTGCTCAGTGTGTTCAACAACATGTGTGTTTTGTTGAGACCCTCCCTGCTTCTTTTGTTTAGAAGCCAAATGTGCACGGCAATCCTTCTTCATGTGACCAAATTTGTGACAATAATTGCATTGAATATTCTTTTTCTTAGAGCTGTCTTGAGGTTGTCCTGAGCCTTTCTGCTGCGAAGGTCGACCTTTCCCTTTGTTCTTAACTTGAGTTTTAGCTGCAAAGGCTTGCTCTGTAGAGGATGATGAACCACTACTACCAAATTGTTGTTTCTAGCGATCCTGTTGCAAGAGAATAATACAAAGCTCCAGAAACTTCAGGTCAACATTAGCGGATGTAATGTTGAGAGTCTCTATGAAATGTTCATAAGACTTAGGTAGGCTTTTCAGAGTGATTATGACCATGTCTTCCTCCATTTTCCGACCAATAGCCTCCAATTGATCTCGGAACTCCAGGATTTTGTTCAAGTGCGTCTGCAGTGTTGTCTTTCTTCTCATCCATCATGATAGAAAACAACATATTTTTCAAGAAGAACGCACGACTGTTGTTGGAGGTCTCATGTAAACCCTTCAAATGGTCCCAAATCTCCTTTGCAGTTTTTCCAAGCAGAATTTGAGGTAGCTGATCATCGGTTACTGAAAGTTTGATAAGCATCACCGCTTAACGATTTTGCTCATCAAACTTCTCCTAGGCTTTGTTTGCAGTGGTGTGTCGAGTAACATTGCCCAAAATCATCTAATCAAGGTAGCGGTATTCAAATATTGTTATCATTCGTTGCTTCTAGGTGTTATAATTCTTGCCATTAAAACGTTGATTGCCTTCGAACATAATGTTGGTCAACGAAGCCATCTTCACGCTTTTCGAGGCATGAAAAATGAGGTGCTGAGAAGATGTTGAATGCACAAAACTCAAGGCACAAGTTTCAAGATGTTGAGGTAAGGACATGCACAAATTTCGAAGCAAATCTATAGGCTCAAAAATTGAGGCACGGAAAATGATGCACCCAAAAAATTGGAGACCAACCCAATTGAGCTCTCGAAAATCCTAGAAGGAATATGTAATCCAATTTTTTTTTTGACCTTAGATGACCAGTCAAAACCCTAGTCGAACTTTTTGGAAACCCTAGCTGCCATTAAAGCTCCAAAACGTTGCAGAAAAATGTCTAAAAATCCGCCCAAAATCATGTCTCCAATTAGGTGCAGATTCAAAAAGTGATCAGAGGAAAAAATTGGGCCCAAATCACATGAAAATTTTCGGAAAGACGCGACCAAAAACGTGTGAATAATTAAGGAGAGAAAAAAACCTGTTCAGGAAGAAATCGCATCCCAAGAATTGCAGAAACACGTTTTAGCAGAGCGCAAAATACGCCGGTCTTTGCCAGGAGACATAAAAAACCAGACACGATTCAAAAATCGCGGCTACCAGAGAGGAGGTTAGCTCGAATGCAAGACGTGGCTTGGAATAAGGTCGCACGGCCACAACAGGAGAAGAGCCACAAATTTTCCAACAGAAAAACCTCCACGAAAATTTTTCTCAGAAGAAAAATTTGGCACCCAAGATATTGCTTGCGATTTGCAGAGATTTTTTTGAAAATCAAAAAATTATTTCGAAAAATTTAAAACACAATAATTTCAATAAGAAATTATAAATTTTTCGGAAAAATTCATTCACCTGAGCTCTGGTACCATATTACGCAAGTAATTGGTAAAAATTTGATGTATTAACAAATGAGCAAGACACTCTATAAATAGTTTAAAAGATTTACAAAACACGGGAAGTTTCTAAAAAGAAACTCCAGATAAGATCAGGGACGATCTTATCACTAATTTACATAAAATACTATAGTTGAGCATTAATAAATAAATAAATAGCATTATTTTAATAGCAAGGGTTGAATAACTATGCAACATTGTAACTTGCCAACTAGAGTGACATATTACCTAATTCGGAAGAACGAGCTATATAACTATAATTCAACTGTCAACATTGAGGTATAAATTAATGCCTATGGTCTTTTGAGCATAAATTTAATCTAAAAGTGATAACAAATTATAGATATATAAAATTATTCTTTATTGATTACCCCATAAATTATGATTTGAAACTATTAATTTATCTTTAGTTTTTTATTATTGACAATTTTATTGTAAAACTAAAGCTCAAACTTAAACTTTCAACAACTTTAAACTTTTTTATATTTGATAAATAATTGAGAGTTCTTATGGGTCATCTATAAAAATATTAAAGTGTTTTTACAATATAGATATAGATAAACTGGAACAAGCCAAAATGACGTATCAAAGCAAAATGCTAAAGCTTGCAAACAAGCTAAAACTGTAGGATACAACTAGGTGCAAGAAACAAAAAGAAACAAAAATACAAGAACATATGTTTGACCAAGATGGCTAGATCAACTAGGGGCTCAACATTGAATCCTCCTTTAATTGTGACGTAGTCACCCAAATCTATTATGAATCTATGTATGGTCCAAGTAAGACCACTTTTAGAGATTGACACTTAGGTGTACAAACTTGTGATTTCCAAACAACCCTCCTGAATGATAACACAATTTATCTAGATACAAAGCCAACTCTTGGGTATACAAAGCTTAGTCTACGTGTTTCTTGGATAGGGTGTCAAAAGCTAGTTGGATCTACAACTTTTTTAGCCAAATTAGCAGCCATGCTATTATGAGTTAGAAGTAATGGCAATCACTTATCACCTCCCGGCTATAAAGATGAGCATATAACAAATATTTGATAGGCAATAATATGATTTTAATGCTGGATCTACATTCTTTTCAAAAAATTGGGCACTTAAAAAAATTATGCTAAAAATGTTACCATATGACCAAAAAGTACAAGTTAGAAGAATAGAAACTCATAATAAAAAACAAACTAACAATTAGCTAAGTTAAGTTAACATCCTAATAACTAGGACACTAAATTTTAACTTTTACCTTTCACATAAGATGAAATAAAATATAATAAACTAATAGAAAGACTAATATTATAAACTCTATGTCTCCCATATTCATGATATCTTGGAATTACTAAAACACTACTAACAGTGATACATCCATCAACTTATTCCTACATTCCCTCTTTCTCTTCCCTCTAATTGCTTAGCCCATCGCTTCCTCTTATGCATTATTGGAAAGGTCCCTTCAAGATCCAAAGGGTCCCAATTGCCCATAGTGGAAAGAGGCGTTGAACCTTGATATCACATTTTATCCCCCGTTTTGACTTCACTATACACCTCATAATAAAAATTTCGAGCCCTTGTAGAAATGTTAGTTATTCTCAAGGTTATCCACTCAAATCAAGGGGGAGATTTCATTAGGAAGGAGTTTTCTAACTACTTTCAACATGATGGAATCAAAGGACAGTTGTCGTAACATATACACCTCAAAAAAATGGTGTTGTAGAGAGGTGTGATCGTACCATTATGGAAATGGTGTACCGTGTGATGCAAGTTGAAGGATGTAGATCTAGTTCATGTATTCTGGGTTGAAGCAGTTCATACAACTATGTACCTTGTTGAATTGGGCACCCATGAAAATGCTTGAAAACATCATTCCTAATGAACCCTAGATTGGGAACAAGCCCCCCATTTCACATTTGAGAGTGTTTAGGTTTATAGCTTTCATACACATTCCAAAGGTACAAAATAAAATGTGGATATCTTTTAGAGTTGGAAGGGCTATTGGTTTTTGGATCTAGCTACAAAGAAGTTGTACATCATTAGGGATATTATTTTTAATAAGGAAAAAGGTTGCAATATATTTTCCTCACTAGTATGTGTAAGCCATCAAACACCAAAAATTATTGAGATTGAACATGAGGAACTTGAGGGTATTCATCGTGTAGAAGAATCTCGAGAAGATGTTTTGTTTCCAATGGGACAATTTCCACCTCAATCTTCATATCTTGTGCAAATACCTAAGTGAATGTTATACCACCATGAAAGGTGCAAAGGTAAATACAATGAAGTAGGCTCTTGAGTCACAACCTTGGGAAGATGGCATGGATGCAAAATATCAAGCATCGATGAGGCATATCACTTGGGAACTTGTTGATCTTCCACTAGGGAAGAAAGCTATTAGATGCAAATGTGTCTTCAAAATCAAATACAAAGTTGGTGGTAGCATTGACAAGTACAAAGATTGACTTGTGGCTAAGGGCTGTGCTTAGAAATAAGGCTTTGACTATGAAGAAATTTTTTCTCCCATCACAAAGATCAAGACTACTAAAGCGGTTTTAGGCCCCATAGATTGCAAACTCAGCAAGTTGTCAAGCACTTGGAAGTTTTTCATTTCCTTGAGTAATTGTAGGTTTAACTTGCCAGAATTTGACGTTGAGTTTTTGAGTACTTGTAAAAAACTAGGCAATTCCAATGACTTGACTCATGCTAGAAATGTGCCAAAAATTGCAGAAAAAAAGTGAGTTGAACACTCCAAAAGCTCTCTTTTTGGTGTTATAAGCACTGCTTTTCGCCTTTAAAGAGATTATGAAAATGATGTGCGCCATGAAGGTATGTGTGGTTTTGAAGGTTTTCATTTGGTCTTGGTGATAGGGACTCTGACCCTCAACCCCACCCTGTATCACAATGTGTTAGGGGTGCTGCCCTTGAATCCCTGCTAGTGGTGTTGCCTCATGATTCTGTAGGGGGTATTGCCCCAAGACCCTTGTGACGGGCAGTGCCCCTTGATCCCATTGGGAGCATTGCCTCCAGACTTCAACCAAACTCATTTGATACATCTTGTAGCTGTATTTTGCATAAAATTTATGTTTTTTAAATTGTGTTTTTTAAGTTGCTGAGGTTTTGCCATGTACTCTCCACGTTAGAAATTTTTGGCTTCCCGAGTACGCTTTAGTCTGAGTCCACAAGATATGGTTTTGGCAATGACAGTGCAATTGGGTTGGCAGGTTCCTTAGATGGATGTCAAGAGTGTTTTTCTCAATGGAGATCTCAAAGAAGAAGTCTATATGACTCAACCTAAAGGATATATTTCACCTGGGCAGCAATAGAAAGTGTGGGAGATCACCTACAAAAAGAGATCATTAACTGAATCTGTTTAACATTGACATCGGCTGTGCGACACCCAAGGAAGAGATCATTCATTGAATCCATTCAACTGGTTTTGACTTAGACACCTATGTGGTTCCCTACATGTTCATGTTTCTAGAGTTTGGCTTCTTTTAATTTTATTAGTTGTTTTTATGTATTTTTAATTTATTAGTATTTTAAAAATTCAGATATTAGCTTAATATATTGTATTGCATGCTGTCTCCACAATCCTGATATTGAGAAACATTGATTTTCATCATAAAATCATTTATTGGAAAGTTTCATATCTTTAATAATAATCTCTTTTTAAACATAGCTAACTCTCAATTATATCAAAAGATATAGCTGAATGAATGTCCTCTGTTTTTTCATATCCCTCATTTTATGGAATTATCTGGGTATCAGTATATCTTTAAAATTAGAATTTTTGTTTAGCATTTCTTGGAGCTTGGCTATATGATTGAGTTACTTACATCTTATGAATCTTACTGAAGGATTTTTAATCATGTATCTTGCAGGAAAGCTCTGCATAGAGGTTTCATCTGCCTCTAAAATAGCCTTTATATCAGAGGAGTTGTGCATTGGTTGTGGTATCTGTGTTAAGGTTGGACCCTCGTTTTGCATGATTTGTTTTACATTAAGCTCAATTATGTACTTATATTCTTGTATAGAAGGTTAGGTCTTACAGAGATTCTGAAAATTCAGTATGAACTGATTTTAAAACAAATTATTTTGCTACAGAATTGCCCATTTGAATCTATTCAGATTGCATGATCTGTTTGTTGTGAAGCTCAATTATGTAATTACCTTCTTGTACAGAAGGTTAGGTCCCACAGAGGTTCTGAAAAAATCAGCATGAACCAATTTTAAAACAAATTATTTCATATTTGTTACAGAAATGCCCATTTGAAGCTATCCAGATCATTAACCTCCCAAAAGATCTAGATAAGGACACGACACATCGATATGGGCCAAACACTTTCAAGCTCCACAGGTTAGCAATAAAATAAAATAACCTTGAAATCTGGCAATGCAGAATATTTGACCGTTATTACATATTGATAATTATATGAATAGTGCTAATTGTTGTAATACAGGTTGCCTGTGCCAAGACCAGGACAGGTGTTGGGACTTGTTGGAACAAATGGTATTGGGAAGTCTACTGCACTTAAAGTCCTGGCTGGAAAACTTAAGCCCAATCTGGGCAGGTTCAATGTAAGGTTTTTGATCTGGAATTGGTCAATATAAGTAGATATTATCTGAATGTGTTTTCTGGATTAGATTGTGTTGTTAATTTTTATCATCAATCCAATCCAGAAAACACATCCAGATAATTGATGGATTGTGGAAACTTGATATCTTTAATAAGTAGATATTGTTAGAATGTAAGTGTCTATGACTATTCTATCAAGATGCTAATTTTGAACCAGGTCACAACTAAGGTTGTTATGGTTTGTCTTGTATGCCTGTGCAGAATCCTCCCGATTGGCAGGAAATTCTTACATATTTCCGAGGATCAGAGCTACAAAACTATTTCACTCGCATTTTAGAAGATAATCTGAAGGTAGCCCTCTCTTTGTTTGCTCTGCATTCATTCTTAT
Organism: Sequoiadendron giganteum; assembly: GCA_007115665.2. Lineage (NCBI taxonomy): Eukaryota > Viridiplantae > Streptophyta > Pinopsida > Cupressales > Cupressaceae > Sequoiadendron > Sequoiadendron giganteum. The sequence continues at coordinate 584,304,426 of CM021106.1, read as the reverse complement.
TGACTGTAGTAAGAACATGATATTGATGTAAGAAAAGAAACTCTAAACAATACCATAAGTTTTTTATTGTTATTCTGTGATATAATACAAAGACTTACACATCAAATAGAATAGGGGACTAGCAATAACTGCACTATGTAAGCTGATAAGTGATAGGAACATGAGTGGTGAAAGATCGATATCATAATCTTGTGAGCAGTAAACTGCTAAGCCCAATGATGCATGTTTTTGGGAATTATAATTTCTTTCTGCTTTATTTGCTATCAACTACAACAAATCCTTGCTTTTTTTGTACCAATGAGATTTGCAGATGTTCTTAAAATGCTGTTAATAAATGCTCATAAAATGTTCTACTGCCATTGGGGTGACTTTTAAATATTGAATACATATTTGGTTGTTTGAAGCAGTATTTGCAGATAGAGTTAACTGATGGGTTTATTGTTGGAGCAGGCAATAATCAAACCTCAATATGTTGATCATATACCAAAGGCAGTACAAGGGAATGTGGGGCAAGTGCTTTCCCAAAAGGATGAAAGAGATATGAAATCTGAGCTTTGCACTGATCTGGATTTGAATCAGGTTATTGATCGGAATGTTGGTGATTTGTCTGGAGGGGAATTGCAGCGGTTTGCAATTGCAGTAGTTGCAATTCAAAATGCTGAAATATATATGTTTGATGAGCCCTCGAGTTATCTTGATGTGAAGCAACGGCTTAAAGCTGCTCAAGTAGTCCGATCTCTGCTTAGGCCTAACAGGTCAAGTTTATCTCTAATCCTTGAACCAAAAATCTTTCCAAGCTTGCTTGTTTAGTTACCCACAACAGTTATTGATGCTTGGGTGTTCTGGATTTTTCAGCTATGTTATTGTTGTCGAGCATGACCTTAGTGTCCTTGATTATTTATCGGACTTTATTTGCTGCCTGTACGGAAAGCCTGGAGCTTATGGGGTGGTAACACTTCCATTTTCAGTAAGAGAAGGCATCAATATCTTTTTGGCTGGTTTTATTCCTACCGAAAATCTTCGATTTCGAGATGAATCACTGACATTCAAGGTGAATTTTTTTAAAAGCATATCACTACATTATTCTCTCTTTTTCTTTACTCTGCAATCAGGTAATAAAAAATTTGATTCTTTTCAGGTCGCAGAGACACCGCAAGAAAGTGCAGAAGAAATAAAAAGCTATGCCCGGTACAGATATCCAAGTATGTCAAAAACTCAGGGTAATTTCAAGCTTAGTGTAAAGGAGGGAGAATTTACCGATTCTCAAATTGTTGTAATGTTGGGAGAAAATGGAACAGGAAAGACTACTTTCATACGCATGCTGGTATGCATATTGCATTATAGTGGCTGTCCTAATTTTGGTTACAGACATGAAACTGGAAGCATCAATTGAATTCAAGAGCAGACCAGCTGTTATTTTTCGAGTTTTTCAATCTTGTATCTCATATACATTTTGAATTGTTAATCCATCTTCAATGGCAGGCTGGCTTGTTGAAGCCGGATATAGTTGAAAATTCAGATTTGGAGATACCTGAATTTAATGTATCATATAAACCACAGAAGATCAGCCCGAAGTTTCAGTCAACTGTGAGACATTTATTGCACCAAAAGATACGTGATTCATACACACACCCTCAGTTTACTACCGATGTCATGAAGCCTCTTCAAATTGAGCAACTAATGGATCAAGAAGTTGTGAATCTTTCTGGTGGAGAATTACAGAGAGTGGCCCTGTGCTTGTGTCTTGGCAAGGTATGTGTTGTGATTGCTAAACTTATGTTTTAGTTCTTTTTTTTCTGTCTTTTTCTATAAACCATGTATTGAAACAGAAAATGTAAATAGTTATGTTTCTTTTAGAGACACTCACTCACAAAACTGAGAGATTTAGAATTATATCCTAGAAGTCACTCTCTCTTAATTTCAAATGAGAGTTAATTCCATGGATATTTGACTTATATCTTGTTATTTATGGGAAACAAATTGCAGTAAGATGCATGTATGCTATTTGCTTTTATAGTAACTGATTATCCATGACTACTTCTAGTAGTCCCACTTTTGATTGAGGGGCCAGAAAAAATTGTGCCACTTTCTACTTGGATCTATTCCAAAATGTTCTAGCTGTTCTATTCTGCCAAATGGTATGCAGCCAGGTTACTTTCTAGTTGCATTTACATTTTTCTCCTGGGAAATAGCAGACAGCTTCTATGAGCCTCTTGTTGTCTTGACTGCTACATCCTGTTGAAGAATCAGCCATCCCAATGCTCTCTGCTCAAATGCGGCTCTAGTCTTTCAATTACTTTTAACACCTATGCAACTGTGGCTCTGCAGAATCTTGCGTTTGCCACTTTTTTGCAAGACATCATTTAATACTGATTCTGGCTCGTGTTTATATCTATTAGTTACCTAGTAGTTAGTCTTTAGGCAAGTCTTCTAGAGTTCTAAGGTGTAGCTTGGAGTACTAACATAATCTTCAAGCAGCATGTTAAGCAATTGTCTTGATTGAGATATTTTACCATTTTTATGTGAGCTATGTGATCATTACATTTTAGAATATCTTCTGCGAGATGTCTGGTTGGATCTAGCTTCCACATTGAACTGGGATTTTTCTTATCCTCACCATGAATTAGGCCAAATGCTTTTGCCATGTTCTTAATGTATGCTCATACATTGGAAATGTTAAGAGAGTTCAATCCAGATAGGGGATATGTGCTGCAAAGCAGTTTCAAAGTTGAAGTCTTTCAGTCATGATACAACCTGATCAAGCCAGTCAAGCAATTAATTAATTATCTATGTGCTATTGAGTACTATCTGCCACATAACCTCAGTTTATAAACCATTGGTTAATGGCCTTTCCCAAAATTGTAATTCCACTTTTCATTTGTGCTGTACTGGTTGTTTGCATACTATTTATATCTATTTCCGCTACAGAGGAAGCATAAAATCTTATCCCACTGATGGTGATTAATTAATTATCTCTGTGCTATTGAGTACCATCTGCCACATAACCTCAGTTTATAAACCATTGGTTAATGGCCTTTCCCAAAATTGTAATTTCACTTTTCATTTGTGCTGTACTGGTTGTTTGCATACTATTTATATCTATTTCCGCTACAGAGGAAGCATAAAATCTTATCCCACTGATGGTGCCTCAGACGCGCGACAAATGCTGAAATATATGTTGAATATTCCAATTTGAGGATTTTGCCTCCTTTTGCATAAAGATGGTTCTCCATCTCTTTATGAAAATTCAGTTCTTTCTGCACACCATGCAGGTTGTTACCCAATTATTTACTGGTAGAGACCTCCACCTGTGCTCTTGGATTACAAGTGCTATGCTTCTTAGGTTAATCTCCTAGCCAGCTTGTGTACACATATTGCAACCCTTGTTGCTCTTGTATCTTTCTTTTTCAATCTATTGCTCATATAAAATGACATCTTTTTGTTTGGGAGTTCTTGATTCCTATTGTTTGCCTCTAATTGTACTGAGAGATTCCTTGGATCCTGTTTGCCTTTAATCAGAGACTCCTTGAGTCTCGGTTTCATTTATCTTATATATCAGGATTCAGCATCATACATGTGTATTCACTGATAGTTCAAAAACTTCAAACCCCATAGGTAAAGACTGGAGGAGCCAATGCTGTACTTTGATTGGAAGAGTGGGACACCAGCAAGACTCTCAAAGGAAAAGAATAGAAGAGGGATAATAAACACTTTTATCTAACTTGCTGACAAGATTGCAAATAGCTGATTGTTGTATTATTTATAAAACTGGAAACAAATGAGAGAGAAGCTATATTAATGTCTACAAATGATCAATAACTAGAAGCTAGAAAAGAACAGAGTTGAGGCAGTCTGTCACAAAATACAGGGTCCCTTTGGTAAAAATGCCTTGAAATTAATGCATTACAATGAATGCGGAATGCTGCAAATACAATCTGTATAAATGCTTTGCATGGGGCACAACAGCTATTTCAAAATACAGTGCCTGACCATGCTCAGTTCACATGGGATGTTCAGAATCTGTGCCCTATGTCATGTCACGCGGGAATCCTGAATCTGTCCTGAAACTTGTTTGAAAATCTCTATTGAATTGCTGAACAGAGATCTCTTTCGAATCTTTTGGCTTCCTGCATGGTTGATAATTTGTGAACAGAAATCTTTAAAGATTCTAGGTAATGCCCACAAAAATAAAGGAAATAAATGGCCATTTTAGGTCTTTTGTTTGATACTTATCAATGCACAATCAAGGCTGCCTGAAATCATTTATGTATGTTGATTAATTTTGTGATGTTCAATGGAGTTACTAAAGATCTTTCATTACTAATCCTTTAATCAGTTATTTACTTTCTGATCACTATAAACTTAAGGGCTCTGATATCTGGATCTTTACAAAATTTCTCTGTTATGTTGCAGCCTGCAGACATTTATCTTATTGATGAGCCAAGTGCATATTTGGATTCCGAGCAGCGTATTGTTGCAGCAAAGGTTATAAAGAGATTTATTCTTCATGCAAAGAAAACTGCTTTTGTTGTTGAGCATGATTTTATCATGGCCACATATTTGGCAGACAGGGTTATAGTTTATGAGGGACAAGCTTCTGTAGATTGTATTGCAAACGCTCCACAGAGTTTGCAGACAGGAATGAACTTGTTTTTATCGGTAAATGCCTTACTTGAAACATTTAAATTTCATTCTTTTAGGACCATCTTATTTGCTTCATGTGCCTGAATCTTCATTTGGCATCCTTATTTTTCATACTACTAATAAGTTACGGAATGTAAGTTGTAACACAAATGTAAATTGCTTTTTTTTTTGGTGCACAATTTTGATTTAAATTAGTCAAAATGATTTTGTTTTTCCTGTCAGAAACTGGATATTACATTTAGACGAGATCCAACAAACTACAGGCCTCGCATAAATAAATTGGATTCAACAAAGGACAGGGAACAGAAGAATGCAGGATCATATTATTATCTGGATGATTAAAGGTGCTTTTAAAGTACTGGATAATTATCTCTAGTGTGGGCCTCCAACTCCAAGGATTTACAACTCGCAGTACACACATTAGATTCAAGGGCCTGCTCAGATAAAACTTGGATGAAGAGCTTAGGGATTGGAATTGTCTCGATGTCTTTATCTTGAATTTAATGTTCTGGATTTAATGCAAGAATTTCTGGAGACTTGCAATTGAAAGAGGTTAGTTATGAGGGGCTGGTGTCTGGTTCTCCTGTTTGTGCTGGCTTAACTGAAAAAAAGGAAGAGCTCTTTTCAAGATTTGCAGTGAATTGACACCACCAGGCTCACTAGTAGACTTTTATTTCCTGTTTGAATTGTAATCACAATTTCTACTATTCAATTGGTGTGATATATTATTTTACAAGTAAACAAGTGAATAACTTAAGCTTGCTCGTGTCTTGATTTTGCATCCAAGACACTCTTATCTTTTAATTTTATCAAATAATATTTTTGGCAAGTTCAGTGGCCTTTAAAACACACATAAAACCAAAGGAGAATAATCCAAGACAGCTTTGGCTTCAAACTCTCTTCCCATATTTTGTTAAAAGTTTAATATATTTTGGGGATGTTTGAATTAGGTAGTCTGGAAAGCTGGTTGTTATTTATGATTTGAAAGAATTGGATTCGGATCCTTTTTGCAATCAGTCTTTTGGGTATTGCATGTAATGTGGCTTCTGAGAGAATACTAGTTGATAAAACAGTGGTTGAATATAGACCTTACTGAAAGTTGATTGTTTGGAATTTCAGTTGGATCTTTATCTTGTGCTCTTTGGAAAGTGAATGGTTCAAAATTTTGGCTTTGTTATAAGGGAGTGTAGCCATTATTTTATTGAGAAGGCAATTAAAACTAAAGACTTCAGCTTATTTGTAGGACAATTAAAGATTCTCTTAAACTTATCTGAATTGAATATTTTCAAGAAGCAAATCATATTTTAAGGCAATGAATGCCTTGAACTAAAAATAGATTAGTATAAGACTTAACCAATTCTCCATGATTACCTGTTGGTGGGGATGGGAGGCGAGTAGACAAGAAAAGGGGATGCCTGGAAATTCTGCTCAAATCCTAGGCAGACGAAAATTGAGGAAAGTCCCTTGGGGATGACTGCAGAAATTATGGAGGGCCAACCCTGAGGAATAAACTTTAGCCAAGAACTACAATTAGAGATTTTTTTTCCCCTTCCCCTGAAGATTGAACTGTATTTATGTTTTTGGACTATGAATGCCTTCGTGTTTAAAAATATTTAGATTTTTTAAGCTAAGAAGTACAATTAGATATATCTTGTGCAACTTTTTGAATAAATGTTTTTGAGAAACAGATTCAAAATTTGGATCATTGAATAAATGCTTTTATTACGAAGATGGATTTGTTTATCTATTTGCACTGTCAAATTTTCATGCCCGGTCAATTTTATCTCTGGCATTTACTGTCAATTGAAGGGAAGATGCAAGTGGTAGTTGGTAACAAGTTGAGCCAGGAGGATCTGACGCATGAGTAGTCTCAAGAACATGCTTCAATCCATCCCATCATGTGGTCATAAGTAAAGTCTGTTGTCTTTGATACCGTCAGCACTATTTGTGCAACTGTTAAATGTGAGTTACAAAACAATGATGAAAATATGTAGGATACGAATTGGCAAAAGATGGAACTGTAAAAGTTTGTCCCTTTGTTTTCTGCAGTTTATTGATGTAAAATGCTTACTGTCATTTGTTGTATCTATAAAAGATGTGCTATCTTTTTCCTTGGTTGTATATTGATGTAAAATGTTTATTCTTTCATTTATTGTAACTATAAAAAATCTGCCTTAGTTTTACTTGGTTGTACTTGTATATTGATGTAAAATGCTGGTCTTTGAGATAGAGTGAAGATAAGCCTAAATGTAGATATATGATGGTATACATTTGTCATCATGGATTGCTCTGAACTTGTAAGTATAGTTGTACTGCAGTGTATCATTATTCATATGGTCCTTTCGTAGTCACTCCTATTGATGTTCCCACATTGTTGCTCTATTTTTTCACATTTGAATCCGTTTTGAGTATTGTCCTTGGGTATCTTCGGGCCTGTGTATAGTTTCTAGGAATTAGTTGTAAGTGGATTCTGACATTCGTATTTTAATTGACAACCACTGGGCACTCTAATATGCCTTAACCTTTCTAGGGAAGGAATTTAGTTTTTACATAGTCGTCATTGGTCTACATTTTCATTGTACAAGCACTATTGAAATAAGCAAATCACTGTTTTTCATCGACGATCATTTGATATTATAAGATCCTGCAATCGGTGGTGTTATAACTTAGTTGTAACATTTGGCATATCGTTGCCTATATGAAGTTGGGTTAGACAAAGCAAGAGCTAGAGAAAGATCTCACATGAGATTTTCTCAATATCTGGAATAATTTAGTGTGATGACATATTTGTGAAGTTGAGAGAAATCAAGTATCTTCTGATACAATTTGGAAGAACTTAGTGGTAACAAAGGAAATGGATATACCTATTGAATTGCCTATCTTGAATTCTTGTCAGGCACTAAATTATACTATAGAACTTTCAAGCTGAACGTGATTGTGAAGCACATTGCTAGTAAATAATTCAAATATATGACGAAAGGAGCTCTTCAGAGGAAGAAGATTGATTTTGTTGCACCTCAAAAGTAAATGGCATTAAGTAAAAATAGAGGTAGGAGAAAACAAACATCTATTAAGTAAAAAAAGAGGTAGGAGAAAACAAACATCTAGTCGAAGCAGAGGCCAAAAAATCGGAGGATTGTTGAGACTTGTGAAGTGACAAGATTAGAGGAGGTTGTGAGCTGCAGTTGAATAAAACCCATCAGCATACTTGGAGTTGAATCGATAGAGCAGGCCAAACTAGAAGTGCTAGTTGGAGTTGTGGATGCAAAGGAAAGTTTTTACATCTGACTGACTTTAAAGAAAAAACTTATATCGGATTTGGTGCGTTGAAATTTCTAGGCAAATTTATCTTCTCAAATAAGGCACCACAAACCTTATTGACCAAAAGTTGTCAGTTTTCAAATGATTGAAGCTTTCATTGTGAGATGGGGTTCAAGGACTTCATTGCAACAAATAGAAGTATATGAACATAATATTTGTGGCATTGAAAAGTACTAATCAAAGAAGGAATGCTAAAAATAATAGGACAAAGATTGGAGTGGAGAAAAGGGACCTTGAGGGTGATACTAGTTTATGGATCATCAACATCTCTTGTAGGGTCAAGGATTTTTATGTGTCGAGAGTTTTTAGTGAGTACAAAGATGTGCGAATTTGAGCACCTCAAGGATAAGGTTGAAATCACTAAATTTGCATCAAGGATGAACAATGGAGACTCCACTAGCTAGTTTTAGTGTGAAGGTAGAAGTTGCCAAAATTTAATGGTGGTAGTAAAGATCTAATAAAGCATTAAAAGACATGAAACACTTTGGGTGGTGAATGGATAAATTGATTGAGCCCATTGGTTGAGCTCATTTCTAGCCACCCTTAGGTTAGTGAATCGATTTTTACACAAATATCGAGCCAACAAATTGAAATACATGGGAAACTCTAAGAACAACCCTTGGACGACAATGAAATTGTTGTAGAAATAGACATTAGACGAGGTAAGCATGAGAAAACAAGAACATGCAATCGTAGGCTCAAGTGACTTTTGGAAAATCAAAGAAGTAACTTGTAAACTAACTCAGGAAATGTTGGTTCATTGATTGATTCATGACATCATTACAATGAAAGATGAAGGTTGTTGCACCTTCATCTTACATGGAGGCATACCATTGAGCAATGGACATTGAAAGTGAAAGAAAAATGTCCCCCTTTAGAAGAAAAAGTGAAGACAATGGTGACTTTGATGCAAGTGATAATTATTAACTGATTGGTTTAAGCCCTCCAAAATAGATGCTACAAATGATGGAGCTTAAAGTAGAGAAGTGAGTCTAGTAAGAAACTAAAAGAGTTATGGTGTATGGATTGCAAGATAGAGGAACACACCAAGGCTAACTATTACAAAAAGACGTCATTCAAATATGTCCTAAGAACCCTAATAGGATTGACTATCAACCTATCAAGGTGAGCCAATAAAAAATTAGGAGGAATTATGAGGGGGTGTTCTTTTAGATTTAAGGGGTTCACCACCAAGAAAATTATTGGAAAAGACAATGTTTGGAAACACACTATGATATGCTTGAAACACTTAAAATGAGCTAAATGAAACTTACAAATACTAAAAATGAACAACTCCAAGTTAGGGTATGTGTACGTGGGGAACATGGAGATGCAAATAGGATTGTAGAAATGAAAATAGACTACCAAAATATGCCTTGGAGGACCAAGACGCCCTTGCTACTATCTTAGTCTTGCTATTGTTTTTTGGGACAAACACAAAATCTTCAGATGACAGAATAGAATCCTGATTTTTTTTTGAAAGATTCCACTTGGAGGACTAAGACACCTTTGCTCCCGTCTTAGTCTTGATCTAAATTTTGAAAAGTGTGAATGTGGTCTTGAGCTCCCAGATCTGCAATTTCTTCCCCTCGGATCTCAGGTTCTAAAATAGTTGGATCTGACCTGTAGGTGAGTTTATGTGAAGATGACAACTTTGCAATGAAACTTTGCAACTTTGACAACTTTGCACTCCAAGTGATCTTCCAGTATTCAACCTAGATATGCAAATACAAATGGACAAGATGGAAGAACTTGTTGATTGTTAGTGAATGGTGGTTTGCCTTGCTCAAACCCCTTTGTTGGTAATTAAACCTTGAAATGAAATAGAAATGATGAAGGAAATGGTGAATGAAAAAAACGCAATGCTATAAATCACCAAACCCTTATATAAAGGATGCAAACTTACGTGTAATGGTTGCAATGGACATGGATCTTGAAATGCTTGATAGATCTTGAATTACTTGCTTGCTTAAATCAAAACCCTACATCACAAATTTTAGCACAACAACACACATGATGCAAGAATAATATTTGACATGATGCTTGAAACTTGATGATGGCTCCAAATGCTTGATGATTTTCTCTTGAATTATTTTGTGAACTCAATTTTACTATAGTGAATGCTCTGACAAAATACTTGGATTGTTTAGGATGAAAATGAATGAATGAACCTTGTATTTATAATTGTCTATGCTTAATATCTCGATATCATATCACACCAAGCTGACATATGAATTCAATAAATGAAGGAGGTTAAATATCACCAAGATTTGAAATTAAATCCCAAAAATGACTCAAGGAGGACTAAGACACCCTAGGTGGCATCTTAGTCCCAAGTGATGAAACTTTGGGCACATACACCAAAGAGGTGCCCAAACAAGATACCTCAAAATTAGGGTCCCAAGACCTCAGAGGGACAAAGACTCCCTTAGTGGCATTTTAGTCCCAAACAAAAATCAAGGACACGACAATCAGAGTCATTAGGAGATCACATATGCATTGGATAATGTTAGGATTAACCAAAAAAATATGTCATTGATAGGGCTTGTGGACATAAAATAGGACCAATTAAGCCATAAAGAAGGATAAGTAAAGCAAGGCGAGCCCAAAAAAATGTCAAAATGCAAGGGTATGCATTTTACTAAACTACAACTTAACTATCACATTCCTAGCGTTTTGGAATCTCCCTTGCATCTTTGTCTGAAATCCTTTGGTTGCAAGTTGCACTTCCTAGTTGTTGTGGGTTACACCCTGCTTACTCTAGCTTCTCAACCTTGCAAGGAGTTAATTCATCTAACATATACATTACTAATAACCATAAATTAAACATAGATCCATATTGCATTCCATACACACTCACACATCTAATTAAGCAACTACCATCATATCATTATAATAATTCCATACACCAAAACTTGGTTCACTATTGCATGAAATGCATAAAAGGATAGATAAGTTTAGAAATGTATATGAAATGAGTATTTGGAAATGTCTAAAACCATGAACTAAAACAACAAAAATCTAGCTAATACTTGGTCTCATCATCTATGAGTAGAATTTAAAATTTAGTTTAAGAAATCTTAATTTTAGTCTTATGAAATGATTACTCACCCCAAAGTAGGGAGAATAGGAGGTAGAAGTATTATTTCAACACTAGGATTAATCTACATAACAAGTTTATTTTCTCTTAAAAAGTTATAAGGATATATGTTTTAAATGTTGTTAAAATGGTGAATATTTTTTTGTTATATGTACTTCAATTATTGAATCTATAACAGTTTCTATCCTTTCATCTTGTAAACTTCTTTCGGCTTATCAAAACCTTGGTTCCTTTTTTCCTCTTTTCTTTGACCCATTTCAACTATTTAATTCTAATCTCTAATGAAGATAAAAAATAGTTGATTGTTAATTTCTTCTAAAATATCATAATTGTGACTAATATTCAATTTATATTCTAGTTAGTTCTTAGTAGAGTCACCAATCAATTCATAGTTTTCAATTTTAGAGGAAACTAATTCCAAAACCTTAATCAACATAAACATTACATGTAATTATTGCTTTCAAGATACATGAAACCATCGTGATCATTATTTAGGAAAATCCACACAACATTTTTATGATATGCATAGTTTCAAGTGGTTCTTTAATAGAAAGCATTTGGTTTGGTGCAATTATTTTATTTCCTTAGTTATTCTATGGTAAAAAAATCTTTTGGGAATGTAGTGATAGATAGAGGTCCTTTAAATAATCTATGGGTGTTTCTTTAATAATATGTAAAGGAAGAACTAGATTATTGAAGAGTGTTTAGATCATATAAAGACCAACTCAACAACCCACATACAACTAGTGAAAAAACATGTAGTTCTTTCATGTAACTAGGGACTAAATCCCTAAATCCAACATAAGCACTCCATATAGTAGTCTAAATAGTGGGTGTCTTCCCATGTCACTAGGGGGCATAAAGTACCCACCCAAAATGAAAATCTTATCACTAAACATGAACACAAGATAAAGGAACATAACAACCATGTAAGAGGATAGTCACATATTTCTAAATAAGTTTCAGGTCACCACCATGCAAGGAGAAAAAACATGACCAAGTCCATTAAAAATATGATCCTCAACCATGAGATTCCATTTCCCACAATATATCCCTTTGAAAATATCTACATGAGAGTTAGATGTCATGGAATTCAATCTCACAAGTATACAAAATAATTTCAAGATGCAAAATATCCACTTGAGTCCACAAACCTCTAACAACTCTTGCTTATATAAATCAAGTGTTAAAACCAAATTTTGGTTAAAACAAAAAAATATAATCCAATAATTAATAAGAAAATATCCATTCATGTTATGGCACAAATTAGAGAGATACATGACTTAGACTGCTACAATATAAAAATACAAAATTATATATAAATTTAAAATTAAGTTGTCTAAATATGGAATTACCATGTCTAGATTCATTTTCTTTATGATGCCTATGTTGGAAACTTTAACATGCTTAATAAAACCACCTTAGATGAACTTAAACAAATACAATAAAGATAACATCACCATAATATATTAAGAATAAAGAGGCACAAATCAACAACCATCAAAAGATCATCTTAGAACACAAGATTTAAATGCAAAATTTGTTTATAAAAAATACACCAATAAGAAAGACAATAATGTATTATCTTCAAATGTAATATTACAATACATTATTTTTCATCACATCTCTTGTTTCTTAAATCCAACAACACTTGTGTACATATATTTCACTCTAACTCATCATATTCCCTTTCTACCACCATAAACCCTAGTTGTATAGAATTTTCACCCTTTGAATGGAGCATCCAAGTTGGATATCACATCCAAAAACCTCCATTGGATAAATCCAAGAAATAATGTCATAGGATAATGTAGTTTGTAACCATTTTACTCACATACATGATTTAGGCACCTAGTTATTGTTGGTTTCTAGGTGGTTATTGTTTATAACAAAAAGATATATTAACTTTAAAAATGGCCACACATGGTGGAAAAAAAACTCATAACAACCTAATGGAAATTTGGGTTCCCAAAACCGCCATATACTCCAAGATTATTATTTAGTAATTAGTAAATCTCTATCGGTAAAATTAGTTACCACCCCTTAATAAAAAAATTAATTACCATGTTAATATAACTTAATTACATCATAACAATAAAACCTTGATGGTACATAATAAATATTAATAAGGGTGAACCCCTCATTAATTATAAATGATTTAAAAACAACATTAGGATTAACTGTATGTCATAGGATTGACAATCTTTATGACATATTAATCCTAAAACAAAAATAGTATTGTGATTAGAGATTGAATTGAAGGTGACCACAAATAATTCCTTGCGACAATGATAGATTTTGATTTTTCTATCTATAAAGGGCACAAATACTTAGATATTGAGATGTTTAAATCACTAAGATTAGGCCACAACCTATTAAAATTATAAATTAGACCCTTTTGAGAGAAACACTCCTTAATTTTTAAAACTTCATCCTTGAAAATTATAATAGGAAACAAAGTAGGAAGACAAATAGAACTACCTATTGCAAGAGAATTTGGAATAGTAGAAACATAAACATAATTCATTTAAGGATATCAACCACTAGTGTGATCAGTATTTTGCTAAGATCCTTTTCAAAGATCTATAGATTTGTAGCTCAAAATAAAGCTTGGAATACCACCAATGATGACAAGGACATAGGGGAAAGATTAATATCTTTCACAGAATAATCAAGAGTTTCATAAGGCTCCAAAACACTAATAGACAATAGATTTGTCACAACTTAGACCATATAGTGGCCCTTATAGAACATTCAAATTCCCAAGAATTGGCCCCTTATAAAAATATTTAACTATGAGAAACTAAATCAGCCTCAACATCCTCTTGTGATAATGAACCAATAGGTGAAACCAAATCCACAAGAAATTTTTAGCCCACATATTAAATATTGGAAGAAAGTAGGAGTGAGTGGGAAGACATTGAGATTGATTGGGAAGAATCTATTCAAAACCTACTTGTTAGAATACTTCAGGTTTTGTTCACAAATAAAATATTCTTTGAGAAAATAAAATGGAAATTGTAACATTATAGGATTTGATAGGTCATTTGTATACAAAATAAATATGTTATTTTAGTGCACAAAATTTAAGTACATATATAATTTAATAGGAATATTGATTGAATTTGTCTATGTAGCACTTATGTGGTCCAATCAAATCCTTCCAAACCATATTTAATATTTTATTATATAAAACCTATTGATTTGAGCTACATTTTTTACAATCAAACAAGTGATTTATAAGATAAAATTTTGCATAAATGTATGCCTTTGAGGCTATCAACAAATATAGATTATAAAATATTTTATTTTGATATTATAATTATTTTATATTTTTTACTACATAGGTTTTTTAGAAAATGCAAACAACTTAGTTTGACACACATGGTAAAATAGAAAAAGGGGATTTCATAGAGACAAATAAGATTACCCTATATATTGATGTCCTTTCAATATAATAATAATAATTTGGATACAAAAATAAAAAATTTAATGCAATATAGGGAAACATAAACAAATAATTAATCTCAATTATAAATAGTGCATTTAAAAAATACAAAAAAAAAGTGTGTACCCTAGATATTAGTGTGAATTTTAAATGTGTTATAAATTATGAAAATACTTTTAGGTTACGTTTTATGCCATGAGGAAATATTACTTCATATAGTGGCCCTTATAGAACATTCAAATTCCCAAGAATTGGCCCCCTATAAAAATATTTAATTGTGAGAAACTAAATCAATAGGTGAAACCAAATCCACAAGAAATTTGTAGCCCACATATTAAATCTTGGAAGAAAGTAGGAGTGAGTAAGAAGATATTGAGATTGATTGGGAAGAATCTATTCAAAATCTACTTGTTAGAATACTTCATGTTTTGTTCACAAATAAAATATTCTTTGAGAAAATAAAATGGAAATTGTAACATTATAGGATTTGATAGGTCATTTGTATACAAAAAAAAATGTTATTTTAGTGTACAAAATGTAAGTACATATATAATTTAATAGGAATATTGATTGAATTTGTATATGTAACACCTATGTGGTCTAGTCAAATCCTTCCAAACCATATTTAACATTTTATTATATAAAACCTATTGATTTGAGCTGCATTTTTTACAATCAAACAAGTGATTTATAAGATAAAATTCTGCATAAGCGTATGCCTTTGAGGCTTTCAACAAAAATAGATTATAGAGATTTTTTTTAAAAAAAAATATGACTTCAAATGACTCTCTCGCGAACGGATCCCTAGCGAATGGCTCTCCTACGACGAGTTTGAATGGCGATTGTCAATGGATCTCTGATGATGGTGCACGGGTGTTGCCACAGGCTACTCTTGACGGGGTTCTGGTGGTTGGTGCTCGCGTGGTGAGTCCTAGACGCTTAGGGATGTTTGTTGCTTCCGATCATACTGGGAGTGAGGGTGGGGTTTCTATTGAGGCTACATTTGTAGGCTCTATTCCTGCTATTGGGGGTGTTTCAGGCCAGGGGAAGTCCTTTTCTGAGGCTGCTAAGGTGGGGGCTCGACCTCCTATTTAGGTTCATTGACCTTTGCCCTGTGCCCGAGACTCCCCTATTGTGGTCTGTGGTTTGGAGGTCATTGAAAATGAAGAATATTATTTAAAGCAGGGCTTGGTCTGCAGGTTTAATGTCTTGTGGGCCTTCCCTCCCTTATCTTCATGACTGGGTGTTGGTCTCTTGGAAGCCTTTGATCGCTGGGGAGATCGAGCTCTACCCTAGTGCTAGGGGGTTCTTTATTGCTACCTTTGCCTCCCCCAAGGAGAGAAACAATGTGTTGGACAGGGGGTGGATGTGGGGTATTCATTCTCTGTCCATTAGGCCTTAGTCTCATTCTTTCAATCCCCTCACGGAGCCGTTGAACACCAGACCTACTTGGGTCCGACTGTCAAATCTTCCTCTCCAATTTTGGGAGGAATCATGTTATGAAGCTATTGGCAACACCATTGGATGCTTCTTAATGGTGGAATCGACGACTAGGGAGATTGGGCATACTACGGTAGCTCGGTTGTTAGTTGATCTAGACATCTCCAAACCTCTCCATGGTGATGTTGTCTTGCTAGTGGAGGACAAACCTTGGAAGAAACTCTTGGACTACGAGGGCCTCCCCTTTCGGTGTAGGAGTTTCTTTTTGATGGGTCATTTGGACTTAGCCTGCCCTCATGGCCACCGCAAGGGCGTTGCGACTTGGTGGAAAGATGCTCTCTCGGACCACCTCACAGTGGGTTCTCCTCTTTTGGGAGATTCTTCTAAGGAGGTTGACCCTATTGTTCCTTGTTAGGAACATGTTTCTACTCCTCTTTCAGATCTCCCTATCATGGAGCCACAGTTGGCTCGTTCTGCTGACGCTATGTTGACTAAGCCTGCCCGAACTTCGTTAAATGCCTTTGCTGGTCTTGTAGACACCGAAAATTGGTCTAGGCTTGTGAGTACCACTTTCAACATAATTTTCTAATGTCCATGGTCATGATTAAATAATGTTAATTATTTAATTACTTTCTAAATACACATTTCGTCTATTAATAAAATAGCCTTTTAATTATTTAATTAATTCATTATGACCCTTTATTCAACTTGATTAATTAAATAAATCATATTTATTTAATTATATCGCTAACTAATTAATTCTCCCTTCTTAATTAAATAATTTATTATTTAATTACCCCTTTGTCATATTTCAACTATAATTAAATATTTATTATTTAATTATTCAATTAATCCTTTTCAACAGTCAATTAAATAAATTACATTATTTATTTAATTAATTCATTTCAATTTTGAATGTTGAATTAAATTAAAATTTAATTCATAATTAATTGTTTCTATCACATTCTTCTATCATCCAGTTATCTAATCATTCACTCACCATATGACTCAAGATCTATTTAAATCCATCAGATTTTTTCGGATTCGATATCTGATCGTCTTTGCGAGGAGACTCTTTGTCACAACTAGTTAGTTAACTAGTTCTAACTCATATGCATGAATATGTTTATTAATTAAATATATATATATTTAATTAATTAATTCATATGTACATTCAAACTAATTATTCTTCGATATCTAACTTTGTCTTTTTCATTCAAAGTCTATTTATTCTATTTTTGAAGACTCTCAACTAAAGATTAAATTAATTATTTAATCTTGAACTCGTGTTCTTTCTATTTTCGAACAGTCTTGACACAAGATTAAGTTACTGTTCTATTTTAATCTCTATCCTACAAAATTTCCTAACTCACATTCTAACTGACACAAAACTCACATCGCATGGAATTCATCAATCTCGATCGTTGATCTCTCTTTCAAATATGATCCGATCGTTTGAAAACCCAATTTCTATAAATTGACTTGTCATTGTCATTATTCCTCCTCCCGAAATCAATACTTTTGAGAAGAACCTATTATCTTTGATATTTTTCTTAGACAATACATCCAGGTTATGCTTGCATCAATACTGAAAATCTGAGGGCAAGAATACCGAGACAACAAAATGAAGAAGGACAATCAATATAATTCAAAGAAGTGGACGCATATTCAGTGAGATTGTTCTAGTTATAGTTTTAATTGTTTTGTTCATTTTTACTCATTCTTAGTTGTTTGACTTAGATTAATATTTGTTAGATTAGATTTAGCCATCTATATGTGCAAATTCTCCATTTATTCTACGTCTACATTTGGTGAACCCGACATGAATCACACTTCAAATTTCGCAACATCTTTTCATCTTTCTATTTTTTTCTTTTTGCAGGAATCGTACGAAAAATCGCAATTGATTGAACAAACAACGCATCTGTTCTCGCGAACCTCATCTGATACATTCCACGACGCATCTAACAAACACAAACCGCATTCAACTATCAACATTATGCACCACATCCAACTATCAATGCTACACCACATCCAATTGTCAACATCGCACCGCATCTGTAAGTTTAAAAGCTGCATCTGCCTGGTAAAATTTATTTTCATTTTTTATTAACTTTCGTATTTTCACGATTTGTTTTTTATTTTCGCTAATGTTTTGTTTGCAGCTGTGTTTAGGGGGATAACTTAGTTTTTGTAGGATGAAGCATAGAAGACCAAAATAAAAACCAAAAACATCTTCTTTTTCTGCAGGACGAAAGCCGAAGACATAAAGGAAACTACTAATCATTTGCATGTAGAACCTTATGAAGGCATTGATTTTTTGAGTTTATTTTAAAAGCTTTTTGTTTGGTAGTTAGATAATTGACATTTGGGTTTAAAAAATTAACCAGTGTTTTTTGTGTCTGTTCATGTTATTTTAGAACTCCATGATTTGGTATATCAAATTATCATCTCCCCTTGCACATTCGTGAGATCTTGGGTGTAAGAGAAACAATTACTAACTCTAGAGCTTGGGCCTATCTTGGTGGGAAAAAGTACTCACCCCAAGACGACCCAAACCGATAGCACGCTAGACGCCAAGCGACTTCCAACCGGTATATAAAAGTGGATTTTTGGGGGAAATCCCAGAAATCACACTCATTGTTCTGATGAGAAGGGAATAAATGGTCTCTCACCATACTAGATGGTGCCCCATGAATGAAATTCCCTTACTAAAAACCATGTAGTTTTGCCAAAATCTTTTCTATTTGCTGGTGCAGCAGGTTCGGACTTGTGAAGCCGTCTTACATATTTATAGTTCATGTGTGGAGATGAGATGTATGCCATGGGAGTTTCATGGGTACATTAGCTTGGCTGCCTCATATAAGTGAGTGTTGTGGAGGGGAGCCAGTGGGGTCAAGCTACTAGTCATCCACCTTGAATATGTGTAGCTGGATTTATCCAAGTAAGAACTCAGTAAATATTGTCCAACACAACCTAGGGTGTAATTGTTCTCTAATTTTAACATATCCATCACATCAAAGTGAAAACACATTGTGTTCTGTGATTTTTTTTGTTGTATTCATCAAACAACTTGATCATCAAACAGAGTCAGTCGAAAACACCATCTTCAGAAAATCGCAACTGTCAAACAGAGTCACAACTGTCATTTTTAGAACCGCATCTGTCTTAAAGCATCACAACTATTAGGTTAAATGCCGCATGTGTCTGTCAACAATTTTGAAATTTTTTCATAGTTTAGTTTCTGAGCTGCAATTGTTATTTTTGAGTCGCATGTGTATCTGCGAGCCACAATTGTCAAATGAAAAGTCGTGAGTGTCTATCAATAGTTTTAGATTCACAAAGTCCATATTCTGAGTCACATCTGATAAACTGAGTTGCATCTGCCATATAGTAAACCACATCTGTCTGAAAATCATATTTTCTTGTCAATAATTGAAACCTGTTTTAGTCAAATCACCGCATGTGCAACGTAAACCGCATTTGTCAAAATAATCAACACATCTGATAGGTGAACCGCATTTGAATATCAACAAAAAAATTTGAAAATTGTAAACTGAGTCTGAAAGCATAACTATCTTTTTCACTTTCATTTCTAAAGATCAACCTTGGACAAAAACTAGAAAATAATTGCTCAAAAACCTTGCATTATTAGATGTCATATACGTCCTAGTCATAGTCATCCTAGGTTACAAGCATTTAGATGCTTCCTAGGAAATTACATATCATAGAATAGAATAACTTTCCTCATCATTGGATACGTTCATGCTTCGATTTGTCACTATCATTGAATGTAGTCACTATTATCCTATTTGTGAATCTTTCCAGCTCAATAGTCTAGTTTGGGAAATTCACCTTGTCAACTATCTTTGTCCTACAATCAGGTTCGTTGGTCAACTCAAATCATTGCTTGGATTTATTTCATAGGTGGTAGGTTATACCCATCTTCGAATCATTTTACCATCATACTCTACTCGATATTTTTCATATTTTCCATCCTACCATACGTCATCTTAGTATACACCATTTTAGAAATCTTTAGCAACGTCCTTTATTTTTAGAAAATCCAAAAAACATAGAAATAGGACATTTCGGTTTTTAGACATAGTTTGCATTACCCCATTTTGAGCAACTTTTCATGGTTGAAACAAGGTCTAAAAATAAATAGAAAGAAATGTCAAACCCTAATGAATTTGTCAATCCTTTCAGAAATCAACCATCAAGAAAAGAGAGACCACAAAAAACTTTGCTTGAAAAACACGTCACTAGAGACGCACACAGTAAAATTTTTACCGAAGACATAGATGCTGCAGTACAAGATCTTGAATTTGCATCCTTTATGGATGAATGTTTGGCAAATGATCCCCAATGATATCTAGCAAAGTTTCTAGTAGAAGGTGCCACACTACCACCAGGATTTGATGTTCACACCTTGAAAACAACATCTACTCAACCAACACAAACTGTGACGTCAAGTGTTTCTATTCCCCAAATTACCACAACAATATCAGCTGGCATACCTACTCAAACATTATCAATTGTAAGCACAATCCCTTTCAACGTAACACAAGGTTGACAATTTACTACGGGAGCAACTTCATCAAACCCCTTTGGCACAAACACTATTGGTAAGAGATCCAAAGTTGGCATGAATATTCCTGTACCAAATCAGAACATTCAAACATGAAAAATTCCTATACCAAATTAGAACATTCAGACAGGAAATATTCCTAAACCAAATCAGAACATTCAAACAAGATATATACCCTCGCCAAATCACAACTCGTCACAGAACACAACATTTCAAAACACCTACATTGATCCAAACAATGAAAACAACATGTCCTTGACACAAGTAGATGTTCTCCAAAACCAAATGCAAATGCTTCAACAACAAATGGACAACATGTCTATGTCAGGCAAATGAACTATCTTAGCACAAGATCTATGTCCATGTCCTTTTGACAAAGCGCTCTACATGACACCCTTCCCCCATGGATACATTATGCTGAATTTTCCTAAGTATAATTGGAGGAAGAATCATTTAGAACACATTAGAAAATTCTCTAAGACATGCATGGACATATCATATGACCCCACATACTTGATGAGACTATTTCCGCGAACCCTTGTCGGGATAGCACTTGAATGGTTCTCTAAATTACCATATGGCATACAATCTTGGGGTGAATTAGCTGAGAATTTTTTTGAACACTTTGCCTTTAACATTGAAAATGAAGTAAAAATAGCTACCTTGTGCCACACAACACAAGAAGATGGAAAAAATTTCACCACTTTCTTCTAGAGATGGTGAATTCTAGCTAGCAAATGTCCAGTTGAAATACCAGAAATACAAAAGGTCATGATATTCCTTGAAAACATCAATCCAAAACTAAGAGGTGACTTAAGGGTACATTGTTGTACTTCATTCCTAGACTTGGTACAAAAGGGAATCATCCTTTAAAAAGGCCTTATTGACAAAGGAGAAATTAAAATACCAGGCAAAAACCCAGTTGTTCAACATCAAAACATTCCCAACGATAGAAACAAGTTCTGGTCTAGAAATAAAAATGTTACAAATGATGACATTGTTGATGCTAAGACCATACATGCGGGACCAGTAATCGCACTTAGAGGTTACAAACCCAATCAATACATGATGAGTAATCTATATCAAACAACAAATTTTGTCCAAAATTCACAGCAACAATGACCACACAGGAGATTTCCTAAACGTGAATTTACCCCTTTGGGGCAGCCAATCGAGACAATTTTCAAAGAGCTGATTAAAAATGATCTCATAAAATTGTTAGAACCAAGATAATATGATCCTGGATAGTTTAAACCTTCATGGTGGGATGATAACACCTATTGTGAATACCATCGAACAAAAGGACACAACCTACAACAATGTCGACAACTGAAGAATATTATACAAGACTTTGTTGAAAACAGAACCATAGAGGTCAATGGGCAGAAAAATACCAAGAACAGTGATCATAAGGTCTTCACAGACCCATTACATGACCACACGAAAGGAAAGGCCTCCAGTTCAGGAACTAAGAATACTCCATCAACCAATTATGGAAATACTAAGTATGACTATGGAAAAGGTATGATCATAAACCACCTCTGAGCTGAAAATGAAAATGTCCATACCATCACCATTAAGAAGCATCTTGAATGTGCTGTAAACACATGCAAAACTAAGAAAAAATCTTCCAGTTCCTTCTTCTGAGCCACCTACACAGTCTTTCAAGTCTAAGTACAATCTCCTTGATCAACTGAGCAAAACCCTTGCACAGATATCCATTTTGGAACTGTTGAATTTATCACCTGCTCATCGAGCCATTCTCAAAAAAGCCTTACAGAGCATGACTGTCCCTACCAACTTAGATGTCAATCATTTCGAAGAAATGGTAGGATACTTAACTAGCTCCCATCATGCCACATTTTCTCAACAAGATTATTCAACATAAAAGACCGATCATAATGACCCATTACATCTTGAAGTCCTAGTCCATCAAACCAAAGTTAGATGAGTCTTGGTAGACAAAGGAGTAGGTTTGAACCTATGTACCCTAAAATTGGTTAAGGCATTAGGATTCTCAGAAGCATGCGTAGACACCTCTAAGAGTATAGTCATCAAGGCTTACGATGATGAGGAAAGATCATCCAAAGGAGTTGTCACACTCCCTATCAGAATTGGCCCAACAGTTATGAACACCAACTTCCAAGTCTTGGATCTCACCCTTCCATATAACCTGTTGTTAGGTAGACCTTGGATACACGCAATGAAAGTCGTACCTTCCACATATCACCAATGTATTAAATTCCCATATAATGGCACCGAGATCATGATTGATGGTGATCCAAATCCTTTTCAATATTGTACAAGCCTAAGGGAAATTCCACAACGACAGGTACCAGTTAATCAGGAAGATTCATCATCCAATTTATCCCTATACGTTGATCCATCACATCTTACCAATTCCATTTCATTCAAACCACCATCATCCACTCGTAAGGTTGAGATACAAGACAAGGGCTGTGGAGAATATCACATGAAGGTGTCCTATTGTGTTAGTGAGCTAGTTCCACCTAAGGCATATGGCTTACTCATGGCAAATAGAAGACAATCAGTAGTCACATTTCATGTTCCCCCTACAATGACATTGACCAAATGGGGAGAGTTAAGTGAAGACATTATGGACCAAGGTGATATTACCTCTTGGTTGTACCAGGAAGACAATGAATACCCCTCACCGTCTAATCAAATAGCTAAGGATCGATATGAAAAATTCTTTAAGATAATGCAAAGCAAAGGCTATGACAAACATAGTGGGTTAGGACTACATAAAAATGGAAGGACAAAACCAATCATTGTCTTTCCATGACCGAAATACCTAGGGCTAGGGTTTCAACTGCTTAGAAGTGGCTTTCCTAATACTTCGTCACCATTTCAAGAGGAAGAAAGTGATTATGAACACATCAAGATATCTCAAGAACCATTTCCCCCAGTTTACGATGAATCCCCTGACTCAAGTGACTATGAATGAGATTCCCTTTCCTCTACCAGTACCATGAACCTAGATAATCTATTTGGAGAATCAGACCAAATGATTAAACCCGTACCAAAGCCATCTAGTCCCTGTAATGAGAAATCCTTGACCAAAGAATAATGGCTTAAACACTATTATTGGGAAACCCTTGATCATGCATCTTGGGCACTTGATGAACTTTCTGTTACAATAGTCCCACATCAGAGTTTACCTACCCATAGGAAAGAGAACAAGAAGGAGTTAGTCGAAAACTTATGTGACCATGTCAACCGATCTATATTCACCTTGTCAGCTTTCACCTTTGATAACTCTGATGATGACATGACCCTCATATAACCCCAAATTATCGACTAGGATCAACAAAGTACACCCATCTTAGATGTATTCGAGAACGATGAAGCACTAGCTGAGTTCATGGGACTTCGAGAAGGCATACCTAGAGGGGATCATAAGGCTGGTTTTACCATAGAATTGGATGACAAAGCATATTTTGGGGAGTCTATTTACACCTCTAGTCCCAAAAATGAAAATAAAAAGAAAAACAATGAAAATGAGCAAAATGACGAGTCCCTAGGTGAAAACCAAAAGGTGCCTTTGGATGAAGAAATAGTAAAAATAAATGACGTATCCGAGGGAGAAAACCTCTCTGAGGCACCCAAGGATGGAGGTTTGAATATTCTCCCCGTTGCTCAGGAAAAGTCACCAATGTTAGTAGAGGAGTATGTTGAAGTCAACATAAAAACAAAAGAAAACCCTCGGGTAATATGCTTGGCAGCCTCTTTGACAAAGACAAAAAAACAAGAGTTTCAGAACTTCTTCACAAAGAGACAGATAAACTTTGCATGGTCGTATGCTGACATGCCTGGGCTAGATCTAGACCTTATATTGCACCATCTACCATTACAACCAGGTATTAAGCTAGTCAAACAAAAGTTAAGGAAAATGCATCCACAAATTGCTCTACTGGTCAAAGCAGAACTTAAGAAACTATTGGATGTCAGATTCATAAGAACCATAGACTATGCAAACTGGATTTCAAATATTGTATTGGTGACTAAACCAACTGGGGGAATCCACATTTATACAGAATTTAGAGATATCAACAAGGCATGTCTTAAGGATGAATTCCCTTTGCTGAACATAGACATGATAGTAGATCTTACAGCAGGATAGAAGATGCTATCCCTCATGGATGGTTTCTCTAGATATAAGTAAATCAAAATTGCAGATGAAGACCAACACAAGACAACTTTCACGTGTCCATGGGGAAAATACTATTGGAATGTTATGCCTTTTGGGATTAAGAATGCAAGAGCTACCTATCAACGAGCAATGACTACTATTTTCCATGACTTTGTACATACTCTCATTGAAGATTATGTCAATGACATTATAGCTAAATCAATAACAAGGGCAGATCATTTGAAAGTTCTAGACAAGATATTCCAGAGGCTAGATAATTACAACGTCAGTCTAAATCCAAAGAAATGTGTCTTTGGAGTGAAATCAAGGAAAATTCTAGGGTATATCATTTCCAAAAGAGGCATTGAAGTAGATCCAGAGAAAGTAAAAGCTGTCATAGAAATGCTTCCCCCAATCAACATTGGTCAACTACGAACACTACAAGGAAGATTACAGTCTATCAGGCATTTCATTGTAAATTGGCAGACAAAATACACCCATTTCAACATTTACTCAAGAAAGGAGTACCATTTGTGTGGACACCTAAATTTCAGGAAGCTTTCCAAAAAATCAAGGATTAGTTGCTCACTCCACCTATCTTAATGCCACCTACAAATGGAAAACCGTTGATACTATACATTTCAACAACCTAGTCAGCATTAGGAGGTCTTCTCGCACAAAACGATGATCAAGGTCATGAAAGAGCAGTGTATTACATCAGTCGTACCTCGGTGGGATATGAATTAAATTACACTAACATCTAGAACATGCCTGTCTTGCGGTAGTCTTTGCTACTCAAAAAATTCGACACTATATGCTAAATCGCCAAACAATGTTGGTCACAAAGATTGATCCCCTCAAATATCTCCTAAGTAAAGAAGCATTAATAGGCCGATTGGCTAAATGGGTTATGATACTTAGTGAATATGACATCCAATATGTGGAGAGGAAGGCTATAAAAGGATAGGTTATTGTAGATCAATTAGTGGATGCACCCATGAAGGCAAACCAGGGATAACTTTAAGAAACCCCCCCCTCGGTGAAGGTGTAAAATCCTAGCGAATCCTTCCTTATTTTTTGAAAAAACTAATAATTTTCCTGGTGAATCTATACACATTATTAAAAAAAGTTGTAAAATCCTGGCGAATCTTAATGAATAATTGGTAAAAATAATAATGACACTGGCGAATCCTAGCGAATAATCACTAAAAAAATTAATTAAAATGGCTAATATCTCCTTTAAAATTTTGCATAGTTGATCGGCGTAGTTCCCCCATATATTTTTATTTTTTGTAATATTGAAGTAGGGGCCTGGGGGCGGCAGCCACCGGTGGGGTCAAGGGAGCAAATCCCCCTTGTGGGGGTCCAGGGGGAAACGCCCCCTCGTGGGGTCTGGGGACAACAACCCCGACGCGCTCCTGTCGCAATACAGGCGGAGTCGAGGGGCAGCGCCCCTCACCACCAAGCATAAATTCATTATTGAAAATGCATTGAAGCACACACAAATTAAGCATTTTTTTCAAAATATCACTTTAAAAGTAAGATTGAATGAAAACTGAAAAAGTTACCATCGATTAACTATTTAATCAGATGGCTGTGAGTTAATTTTGTGGCCTAATACACATGTGGATTGAATGAAAACTGGAAAAGTTACCATCGATTAGCTATTTAATCGGATGGCTGTGAGTTAATTCCGCGGCCTAATACACATGTGGACTGGATGAAAACTGAAAAAGTTACCATCGATTAGCTATTTAATTGGATGGTTGTGAGTTAATTCTGCGGCCTAATACACATGTGCCTTTTCAAAGGCTTGTTGAGGCCCGAAATTTGTTTTGGACCACATGATTAGATTTAATCGTGTGGCCCAAAAAAAATTCTGGGCCTCAGCAAGCCTTTGAAAAGGCACATGCATATTAGGTCGCGGAATCAAATCACAGCCATCTGATTAAAAATCTAATCAATGGCAATAGATAAAATGCATATTCAAGGCTAAGCTGCTAAAGTATCCCTAAAATTAAATAGTATTTTATTATTAGTGGCAATATTACCCCAAAATTGATCAGAGGAATATAGTATTACTGGCGAATATAATTAATATTTTTAATTATGGTATAAAATACTGGCTAATAATTTCCAATGATGCATCGTTTTTATGGCGAATTAATCGAGACAAAATTATTTTTTTGTAAAAACCTGGCAATTCAGTCTCCTTTTTAGCTTGCATTATTCGCCATTTTTGGAGGTCTTGATTTCTATTATTCGCCACTAAATTTTTCCTTGAGGTAGACCATCCTTTAGTGGCAGATTTTCCTGATGAATTTATCTTCACAATTGACACTAGAACCGAATGGAAATTATACTTTGACGGGTCAGATACAAATCGTGGTTCAGGAGCAGGTATCCTATTTGTTACACCTCAGGGTGATACTATTCCTAAATCATTTAGAATTTCTTTCCCTTGCACCAATAACATAGCAGAGTATGAAGCCTTAGTGACAAGACTACAAATGGTAGCCTAGTGGAAGATTAAGAGTCTACATGTTTTTGGTGATTCTGAGCTAGTAGTCCAACAAGTAAATGATGATTATGAGACTAAGGATGAGAAACTTGCCCCCTATAAGCGCATGGCCAATAGTTTCAAGCAGTACTTTGATGAAATCGCTTTTCAACAAATAACCCGTATTTAGAATAGGGCTGCAGATGCTATGACAACCATGGGTTCCTTATTGGATATTCCGAGCAACGTGCCTAATTTTGAGTTTTTGGTTGAACAATTGTTGGTCCCTACCTATGGTTTCCCCGATTCTATGATGGTGTGTATGATTGTTGGTCCTACTTCCCCTTGGTACAAAGACGTATTCGACTATCTAAATGACCAAACCTTACCATTAGACCTATCAAACAACCAATGCAAAACCTTTATCCGTAAGTCAACTAAATACACCATCATCAGAGATACCTTGTATAGATGTACCTTAGATAACACCCTAATGAGATGTCTCGATGCTGAAGAAGCACAAACAAACTTATGAGCGGTACACGAGGGTATATGTGGATCCCATTCGAGTGTTCCTAATTTAGCCCATAAGATTATGAGATTAGGTTATTATTGACCTACAATGGAAAAAAAATCATATATCTTTGTAAAGAAATGTAGAAAGTGTCAAATACACGAAGATTTGATATGAGCACCAGCATAGGAGCTTTGTCCGATTACATCACCATGGCCCTTTGCTCAATGGGGACTTGATCTCAAAGGTAAGATACACCCTCCATCATCCAATGGCCATAAATTCATCATAACTGCCACCGAATACTTCACTAAATGGATTGAAGCTATTCTAATGACCTACATCATTGGAACACAAATATCCAAGTTTATCCTAAACTATATCATTTGTGAGATGGTGTACCCCAATCCATTATCATAGACAATGGCTACCCATTCAAAAACCAAGAAGTACGCCATCTATGTGAAGAGTTCCATATCAAACATCATTTTTCCACCTCGTATTACCCACAAGGTAATGGCCAAGCCAAGGCATCTAATAAAACTATTGTTAGAATCCTAAAAAATTCTGTCAATGACATTGGCCGTGACTGGCACCTACAACTTAATCCTGCCTTATGGGCTTACCGCACAAGCATCCGTACTCCCACCGGTGCCACTCCATACTCCCTAGTATTCAAATCTAAAGCTATCTTACCTATTGAAGTTGAAACTCCTTCCCTAAGGGTATCCTTGAAAGGTCACATTGACGATGAAGAATACCATGTATCCAGATTACAAGAATTAGAATTACTGGATGAACGAAGACAAAAAGCACTAGACCATTTTCAAGCATATCAGAATCATCTTCGTCACAGCTATAATGGGAAAGTTTTAAATCGACACTTTGACATTGGCGACTTGGTTTTAATGGAGAATCCCAAGAATCAAGCTAAACGAGAAAAGCCAAGTAAGTTTGAACCTAACTGGTTAGGGTCCTATATTGTCACAAAAGCTTTTGGATCAGGAGCGTACCAACTCTCTACCCCTAAAGGAGAACCAATTTTGTCACCAATCAACAACCTTCATCTGAAGAGGCTCTATGCGTAGCTTCTGAGAGTCTTGGTCTTAATCGAGAAAATACAAAAAAATGGTTACCTTGATGAAAACTTGGAAAAAAGGCATCTTTGTAACACCAAAAAAATTGAGAAATAAATAAAATAGTAAAGAGAAATAATCCATCCAATATTGAAAACCACTTCGATGGTGCTATGGATAAGTACCATGGTGAAAACTTGGCAAACTGGCACCATGTGTAGTCAAACTCGCTCTTTCATCTACCATCATTCCAATTAGACTTTTCACCATCCCTCATAATAAATGGTTGTCTTATCCATTGCTTGGAACAATTGACATCAAGTCCATTCCATCACATTCCCCACTCCATCTTGTATGTCTTATTCCCGACTGGGGGAAAATCCTTGTTCTATGTCATGTGGACCTTGTACATAGCAACCCAAAATCAGAAAATGTCCTGAAAAAATTCAAAAACAGTAGAAAAAGTTCAAAATGACAAAAAAATAAAAACATGTCAGAAAATCCCAAAAACAAAGTCAAGTTAGTTATGTTAAGTCAGTCGTAGACATAGTCAAACTACGTTGCCTCTACGACTGGACGTAGGCAAGGCCATTAGTTGATGTGCCCCTGAGGCATTAGTTCTATCTATCTAGGTTTCTCACATCTCACACGTGCATTAAAATCATGACTCTTTTTACATTCAAAGTCATTGGTCGTGTCGAACTACGAGGTCTCTACGTGTACAACGTAGGCAAGGTTAATTAATCGATGAGCCCTTGAGACTACACTAGGTCAGTCCAATAGGGTTTATCACATTCGCTGTCACACATGTTGCATATCATCAGCTTAAGTACATATCTTCAGTCAGTTATGTCAGTTAAAGTTGGGTCGAACTATGAGGTCTCTGTGTCTACCATGTAGGCAAGGCTATAAATCGATGAGCCCCCGAGGCCGCATTAGGTCAATCCTTTAGGGCATATCATCTCAAGTGATACACTGTCAACACACACACACACATAACAATTAAGGAATCAAAACAAGTCATGCATCAACAAGGAAAACATCTCAAAGTCATCAAGTCAAAATCAAACACATTGTCAGAGTGATCTTGACTTATGTCTTAAGAAATACATGTCTTTCTTGTCAACAGACATCGTCAAATTGTCATAGCCTCATAGTTTGTTGCATCAACGTCATCAAGCTCCAATGTCTTATACAACACATGTCTTTCTGAAACCAAGCTTTGTCATGCCTTACACAGATAGTCACCAAGTCGAAACTAGACTCAACGTCTTATGTGGTATGTGTCATCCCTCACATTACGCTATGTCAAACATGAAACAATCCCACAAGATCAAGTTTTGGTGAATGCTTTTATTTGGCTTTATGACTTTATATCTTATTTTGTCTTATCTTTCTATCAATTTGTGAATACGTCCAGTTACTAGCTTTCTCAAGGATGTCCCTTGAAGGATTTAGAGAAGCAAGGATGTCTCAGGACTCTTTTTCTTTGGCTGTTGTCTGTCAACTATATTTTTAACTTTGGATTTTGAGTCATGAAGTTTCCTCAAGGACTTCCTATCAAGGATTTAGAGGAGCAATGATGTCTCATGGCCCATCTTTTATTTGTTTGCTGTCTATGGTTTGTCAAGACAAAACGACTGGGGCAATCTTGTCCTTAGTATGAGTTAAGACACTCCTTGTCTACGACTGTCTATTTTTCGCAGATGGATGACTTTGTACACTATGGTCTATCTCATATCATGGTGTGTACTATCCATTTGTGTCAGTCCTACCCAATGTTGATAAAAATGCAAGCTTAGCATATATGGAAAAATATCGAAGATCATATGTTTTTCAATCAACCTCCTTCCTTGTTTCTTACTAACATTCTGAAATCACCTATGCTAACATTTCTCTTGTCCTACATAATGATAAAGTCTCGTGACACAACAAAAAATTAGATAATCTACATATGCATACATTCTATAAGCATTATGTAAATAGTGTCATATGTCTATATATAGTACATCATACAGATAGGAACATTCATAAATCTTCATTGCATATCTAGGAAAATAATGGCATAATAGGAATTCAATCATCATAAGGTACATAATGGAAACATTACATGTATATAACCATCTCATGTAGATAGCATTGTATATATAACATGGCATCTCATTATCATAAAGTACATTACATCCATCATCATATAGAATCATCATAACATCATAGACTGCATAAACACATCATAATGTAGAAATAATCATTCATAACACATGTACATACATCATCTAGGAAACATAATCATATAGAAACAATGCATCATCATAAAATAGAACTGCATATCATGTAGAAGCTGCCAAAAAATCATATATATATCGCTCAAAATAATGTGTCATAGTACAATGTCAGAATGTATCCATAAATAAAAATGAGCTCGTAGGCTCTCTAATCAAAATACAATTTCCACAAATATAAATTGTCAACGTGTCCCACTACCACTACTATCATGTGGTGAAGGTGGAGGGAGCTACCTCAGAGGTACTCTCTATGAGGTGGAAGGCCTATCATATGGACGTGATCTCGGTGGTCCTACCACACCCTATGTGTTGTGAGTCCTAGTCTGACTCCTGCCCTGTGATCTGTGACTGCGAACCTCTGAAAAGCTAGGAGCTTGTCTCTCTGCTGGCACCACTGACTCATACATATATCTATAATATGAAGCCCTCTCTATTGATCTGACTATCTCACGATAAAACCCATCAAATGAGGTGGGTATGTGCAGGATCATCATGGAAAAAGCAGGCCCTTAACTAGTAATAAAAAGATAAAAAATCAGAGTTAGAGAACTTGACGTAAAAATTTGAATAAGTTGCCTATATTATTTCAAAAAAATCTAAAAATAGAATCTGTAGCAAATTGAATGTAGTTTCTAAACTACTAGACCTTTATTTTAAAAAATAAAATCTATTTGGAGAAAAATTGAAATTTCAATGCAGTAGTATTTAAATTTCAGGGTAAAAATAAGAAGTAGGTGTCTGTCTGACCACCCTAACCACAATAAAATGATAATATTTTTTTATAAGATTTTAGATATATTTAGAGGACTGATGTACCGATGTGATGCATATTTTTTATAATTTTTTTCCAATTACATAATTAATTATGATTTTTTTATTAAAACTTTTAAAAAATATAAAAGCTCGTCTGTCTAACCACCTTAACTTGGTCAAAAATTCATGAAATTCAATTTTTATTTTTTTAATCCTATATTATGCAAAGAATAGAATGTGATGCATGTTTTGGATTCAAACAATGTGATACCATTTGAAAGTTATAGATTTTTTTCAATCAACCTATCAATTAGGAGTTTATTTGTAATTCTAATAGAAAATGAATAATAATTATTTATTAAATTTAAAGTAAAGCATAATTTATATTGGTGGAAAGCTGAGAATCTCCTCTAAAAACCCTTTTCTTTTCATTAATTTTGGGTAAAAAAAAGTTGTCAGCCACATGGGCCATAATATGGCTTACATATCGCCACTTTTTAGCCCATCATGATCTTGCACATACCCAAGTACCATTGTAAAGGTGTCTGACCTCTGTGAACTGCTGCTTTGTCTCCTGTCTCTGAGCTATGGCCTGATCTCTACTGTAACCAATCTGAGCCTCTCCTCCAATGCCTCTTTGTCACTGTCCCTAGGAGCCTCATCATCTCGTTGCCCCTCTACAATCCGATCTCAGAGCTCTCTCTCCTGCTCCTTCATGGGTGCCTCCTCCTCAACATCATCCTCCCCATAACCTACCAAAATACCAAGAGGATCAATATCCATATCAACCTCTTCCTCCTCTGCAAGGTCCTCTCCACCAATCTCTACCCCTATATGCTCACCTCCAACCTGTGCCTCTGCTCTACCTCTGAGGACCAACATAGGTACATCCTCTGCCTTCACCTCTTGAATAGGTAATAATCCACCTACCTGACCACCTCTCCATCCCCATTGTCCTTGTCTACCACCACCACCCCTACCACCACCTCTACCACCACCTTTACCTCTGTGTTGCCCTCTTGACCCTATACCTCATCTCTCTACTGGTGTCGGCTGATCTAGATTTGTATACGGAATAGGACAATGCTCTGCCCACCAGGTGTCATATGCAGTTGTAGTCCCAGGATTCGTTGCTCCGCCTCTCCATCCCCAATATAAAGGCTATAAATCTTGAATCTCTGCCTCTGCAGTAGCCACTTGTATCATAGGCCCCTAGTAAGGAACCTTTCTGGATGATCGAGCAAACTCTTCTCTCCCTCTAAGCTCATCCTGAACCTCTCCAAACTGTCTCAATACATGATCTAGAAAATGTCTCTCAATGATATGCACGCTTGAAATAGTCCTACCAATCAAGTAATGTGTCTACCGATCGTAGGTCAAATGCATGTCTTCATCTGACCATCTCTCGCAATCCATGTATGGCCTCCACGTAAACTGAACCAATGTGTCCAGTGAATGTCTCCAATAGTTTGTGTCTCCTACATGACTCTAAGTAATTTTTCCCATATACCAAAAATATACGGAGATCTAGCCTCTTGCTCTGTAGTAACATGAAGACAAAATACAAAAATACACTCCCATGTCCAAACCATGAGAAGAGTGGTACCGTAGCTCATAGACTGTGCATCTCGATACACTATATCATGTAAGTGAAAGTATAACATGCCTAACAGACAGGGACCCCAGGCATACACAACCTCCCTCTCTAACATCCCAACAAGTATCTCTCCCCACCCGACAGGAAATCCATGACCCCGCTGGTTAAGAAGAACTATCCCTCCAATCAATGTACATAAAATACAATCTATACGCTCATACCTATCTGCTAGAACCTGCCATCTGATCTCATAGTGCTCTATCCCTAATCTCCTAATGTCATCAACAACATAGAATCTGGTAATCTCGTTGTTCCCGCACTATGTATCGTACATAACCCTCTCTCCTATAATAGGTAGACGAAGGATCCTATATAAATCCTCTAAAGTCATAGTCGCCTCACCAGTCGGCAAGTGAAACGATGAAGTCTTTGAATGCCATCACTCACATAAAGCAGTCAACATACCTCTATTTTCCCTAGTCGTGGGCATAGTCAGCACATGATGTAGTCCTAGTCTACATAGTAATCGTGACTCCACGCTAATCAATTGCTCTCTCAGCTCAAATGTATCGGGCCATGTCTCCCGAGTATAGATGGGATCTAAAATAACCTGCAAATGCATTTCCACCATGATGTGAAATGTCAAATTTTTCAAGTTTTTATCAAAAAAATTTACTAGCCAAATGTGGTTCACAGAATCACATGCGGTGCTATTTTCCACTTGCATTGCACAACAAGGCATTTGCGTCACTTATCTCACATGCATTGCAAAAATCACTCAAATTCAGACCCAAGAAAATACGTCTCAAAATATTCATATGCGGTGCAAATCTATCTGCCTACCTATATGCATATGCGTTTCACAATATCAATTGCGTTACATTATCCTACATGCGCCTATCCAAATAAAAAATGCAGTGCATTTAAATTCATTTACGTTGAATGCCTAACTAACCTAAATGAGCCTAGACGTCTTTTTGCAAATGCATCGTTCCGCAAGCAGATGTGTTGCGCACGAATGCATATGCGTTGAATGCGAAAGACCCCATGTGCAAAATTATTTTTAAAGTGCCTAAAACTACGTGCAAAATAAAATTTCAAGAGCTCATTTTGGGGTACATACTGGGGGTCTTGCGTCGGCTGGCCGTCTGAATGTCTGGATTCGATATCTGTGATGTGCAGAGTAGGGAATTGGAGACATCTTCGTCCAATACTAAGAGAAAACTTCTCAATTATTCAGCTCTTCTAGATGTAAATGAATTGGTTTTCAACCTAATTTATATTTATACCTAGGGTTTGGGTGGAATTTCTTCCGACCTTGTCTATTGGCCGCTTAAAATTCCAACTTCTATTGACCCGTACACGTCCATAACACTTCCAAATTCAATTATGTCAACTCCATAGCATTTCTGACCATCAAATTGACTTATCGGGAATATTTCCTGGTCTTTTAGAAAATTTTCAAAAAAATTCAATTTTCCCGAGGGGGCATACCCTAACATGTTTAATACTGGGGCATGATCGGGGCATATTTTCTTTGACACAATGCCGAAACGACATTGTATCAAAGAGGGGCAAACTGTAGACACTGAAAATTGGTCTAGGCTTGCGAGTACCACTTTCAACATAATTTTTTAATGTCCATGGTCATGATTAAATAATGTTAATTATTTAATTACTTTCTAAATATATATTTTCTCTATTAATTAAATAACCTTTAAATTATTTAATTAATTCATTATGACCCTTTATTCAACTTGATTAATTAAATAAATCATATTTATTTAATTATGTCACTAACTAATTAATTCTCCTTTCTTAATTAAATAATTTATTATTTAATTACCCCTTTGTCATATTTCAACTATAATTAAATATTTATTATTTAATTATTCAATTAATCCTTTTCAATAGTCGATTAAATAAATTATATTATTTATTTAATTAATTCATTTCAATTTTGAATGTTGAATTAAATTAACATTTAATTCATAATTAATTTTTTCTATCACATTCTTCTATCATCTAGTTATCTAATCATTCACTCACCATCTGACTCAAGATCTATTTAAATCCGTCAATTATCTCCGGATTCGATATCTGATCGTCTCTGCGGGGAGACTCTCTGTCACAACCAGTTAGTTAACTAGTTCTAACTCATATGCATGAATGTGTTTATTAATTTTATATCTTTATTTAATTAATTAATTCATGTGTGCATTCGAACGAATTATTCTTCAAGTTCTAACTTTGTCTTTTTCATTCAAAGTCTATTTCTTCTATTTTCAAAGACTCTCAACTGAAGATTAAATTGATAATTTAATTTTGAAATCATGTTCTTTCTATTTTCGAATAGTCTTGACATAAGATTAAGTTATTGTTCTAATTTAATCTCTATCCTACAGAATTTCCTAACTCACGTTCTAACTGACACATAAATCACATCGCATGGCATTCATCAATCTCGATCATTGATCTCACTTTCGAATCTGAGCCAATCATTCGAAAACCCAATTTCTATAAATTGACCTGTCATTGTCAATATTCCTCCTCCCGAAATCAATACTTTTGAGAAGAACCTATTATCTTCGATATTTTTCTTATACAATACATCTAGGTTATGCTTGCATCAATACTGAAAAATCTGAGGGCAAGAATACTGAGACAACAAAATGGAGAAGGAAAAACAAGATAATTCGAAGAAGTGAACGCATATTTGGTGAGATTGTTCTAGTTATAGTTTGAATTGTTTTGTTCATTTTTACTCATTATTAGTTGTTTGATTTAGATTAATATTTGTTAGATTAGATTTAACCGTCTATCTATGTAGATTCTCCATTTATTCTATGTCTACAGGTCCTTTGACATTTTCTGCCTCCTCCCCTGCGATGTTGTCTCCCTCGCTGCATGGTGGCTCTTTGCCCATGGTGGCTTTCGTGGATCCACTTCTCTCACCTTGCTCGGTGGACTTGGAGATTGAGCCATCTTGGTCTTTGGAGTTGTAGAAGAAGAAAGGACTCCCTCGATCTGTCGCTTCTTCACGATCTAGGGTTAAGGGCATCAATTTAATCCCCTCAAATTTTGGAATTTTTTCCTAGTCTATGGTTTGACGGTTGTCTGTCAGCTGTTTCTGTGTTTGGTTTGTCCTCCCATAGTTCATTCTTGTTTTGAACTAGCTCCTTTTTGGCCCTTTGGGCTCTCTGTGTAAAGGGTACAACACCCTGTAAATGTTGCTTACTTTATAAAAAAAAAAAAACAAATATAGATTATAAAATATTTTATTTTGATATTATAATTATTTTCTATTTTTTAGTACATAGGTTTTTTATAAAATGAAAACAACTTAGTTTGACACACATGGTAAAATAGAAAAATGGGATTTTATAGAGACAAATAAGATTACCCTCTATATTGATGTCCTTTCAATAAACTAATAATAATTTGGGTACAAAAATAAAAAAATGTAATGCAATATAGGGAAACATAAACAAATAATTAATCTCAATTATAAATAGTGCATTTAAAAAATACAAAAAAAGAAGTGCGTACCCTAGATATTAGTGTGAATTTTAAATGTGTAATAAATTATGAAAATATTTTTAGGTTACGTTTTATGCCATGAGGAAATATTACTTCATAAAAGACTATGAAGTATAAGTAACACTTATAATATAATATTTTTATAATGATATTTTTTCTTAATTCATTTTCTAATATTAAGAATAAAATAACATAGGAAATATAAAAAAATATTAGTTTACATTATCTACAAATTATTCATAGTTTGGTTTCTATGATTGTGAGTATTTTAAATGTTAAAAATATGAAATAAACTAGATATATCAGATCTAAAAGCTTGATGCTGAAGCAATAAACCTTGCAGATGAAACACTAAGGTGTAAGAAAGTTGAGTTCATCACTTTATATAAAGGGAAAAACCAGGCTCACATAAATAATGCGGGCTAATTAAATAATTAAAAAATATATTTTGAACTAAGTAGTAGTTGGTTTTGGTGGGGCCCCCATCCATGAAGACTAGCAATAATCTAAACATAATATAAATTAGATCTTTCTATTTTTGACATGGGATCTAAGGATTCTCTAAGGTGATGTAAAAAATAGTTATTTTAGTTTTCTATTCACTATCATTGTCTATCCTTTATTCTTAGAGTATCTAACTAGATGAACCTACAATTTTTTTCTTCATATCCAAAATTTGACTATAGATCCTCCTCATGTTAAAAAGAGGGATAAAAAAAATGTGATACCTTTGAAATTTTTTAGTGCATTCTACATTATTTCTAGATGTTATAGCCAATAAATTCATCAAACCTTCATTTAATAACTTAGTACAACTTAGTTTTCTTCTCTAAAATAATGTAAGATTTCTCATTTTTCAATAATATATGCAAATCGAGCACCTTTATAGTAACCAACTCATTAAAAAAAGGCATTAGCTATAGAATATTACTACACGTGCCCTTGGGTACTTCCAAGATCCCCATGACCTGATTATATTACCTTCTTGTTCCTCATCCTCCACCCTTTCCTTCTAACAAGATCCCTATTAAAATTGAAAGTCAAGTATAGAATCCTTTCCCTTACAGCTTGATAATTCTATTTAGAATTATTCAACCAATATTATTTTCCTTATTTATTTTCTGCAGGATACTTACCAAAAAATTCCTATCCTATAACCATTCCAACACCTAACAAAAAAAAATTAATAGTTTTATTTTCAGTAAAATCATCAAAATTATAAAATACTAGAATTATAGTACTGGTAAACATGTCTGTCAGATGATTCTATATATTACTAAATACGTAGAAATCTACAAATTAGCAGCTATATTAATTATTTATCACCCATATGCTTGTCTATTTTGTACAATACAAAATTTACTCCATCTTCTGCATCTTCACTCCATCATGTCTTGCGTATCTTCATTTATATTCTGAGTATTTTTATTCAAATCAAGCAAGTTATCACCTTGCCCTTCTACACATTCTTTTACATGCCTCCTTGGTGGATTAATGCCAGGCACTGCAATTTGCCTCTTTCTATGCCTAATCTGATGACCAAGAATGTAAGAGAGGGAAAAATATTTTCCTTTGATCATATCAACCATTTTCTGCCCCAATTCTTCAGAGTACATTGGTATCATACGAGACAACAACCATGGGTCATCATTACGTAACCCCTTTTTCACTGCTCCATACACAGTTGCAAATCCTTGCTTTTCCTTGAGACAGTTTCTAGGAAAAATCCCTGCTACATGTGCTTCTCCCATATCCAAATTATATTTTTGGACTACCTTTAGA
Organism: Sequoiadendron giganteum; assembly: GCA_007115665.2. Classification (NCBI taxonomy): domain Eukaryota; kingdom Viridiplantae; phylum Streptophyta; class Pinopsida; order Cupressales; family Cupressaceae; genus Sequoiadendron; species Sequoiadendron giganteum. Next base: position 584,265,682 of record CM021106.1, on the reverse strand, counting down.
AAGTCATTTTCCTCCAATGCTTCTAGTAAAAACTGATATCAATTGTATACACTATTTTTAATGCAACAAAAAATTGGAGGAAATTCATAGCATTTGACAAAAATATTGAGAGTAAATTTGATGGGAACAAAAGCTTGGGCGAATCTGGCTGGATTATTTCATCATCTATCACAACTTTAATGCAATCAACAAGACTTGGACAGGCTGTGTGAAAGACTTGTGCCGATTCATCTTCTTTACCTCCTCCGAGAAAGGTATTTCATTCCTTTTTATCTCCAAAGGAATTCTATAGTTTTTTGTATTATACTCTCTGGCCATTTGATTCACAAGCTGCAGATTTAGAAGTATCCCACAATTTTTCAAAGCCTTCGAGCACACTTCAGAATACACAACTTTCCCTGTAGCTTCAAAGGTTAAAACAAACTTGCACTGTTAATGCAAAAGCTATGTTGCATGAGATATAGAACATATATTATGCCGCACTTGTCACCATCCCACAAAAGCAACCAGAGCAAAGAAAATAACCAGATAATCACAACGAAAGCATATATTTCTATATATAACCAGAGAAAAGGAACATATATTATCTCGCACTTGTGATCACCATCCCACAAAAGCAACCCTCAGAAGTTCTAGAGCAAAGGAAAACCAGTTTCTCACAATTGAAAAAAAAAAACTAGCAGAAATACCATAAGATCACTTACTGATTATCAACCTCCAGTCGAAAGCATAAATTTCTATATTGAACATTGTTTAAACGCAACACAAATCCACAGAAGCAAAAAACAAAAGCTATGTGATTAACAGCCTCCAGTCAAGATCATGAATTTCTGTAATTGACGATGTTTGAACGCAACACAAACCCACAGAAATAGAACCATGCCTTGTCGGTTCTACAAAAACTCCAGCATTCGCAACTCAATTCAATCCCCAAAGATGTTGGTTGGAGGACCAAATGCGACTTTTTAAAGAACTATAGTTGTACTTCAATTCTGATACGCCATCATGAAAATATAGTGCCATTTAATGCTCGTAGATGATAGCACATGAAATGCGATCCTCCCACGCTTGAAGGTGAGATGAAATTATTTATTTATGTCGACACCTCTGAGTTTGGATTCACCTTACATTGTTTTTGATTGATATTTGGATTCTCGCACATTTTAATGTTGTGCAATTTATACCTGCCTCTTTGGACGCATGAATTTGAATGATTACCAATCACACATTTTGTGATGTGTTTTGTTTTACCTGCCATTTAATTATACATGAATGTTCATGATAGCCAATTCATGCGGGCTGGGCTTAAACATCACACTAAGCTGACAGCTTAGTGTGTGGGCCCCACTTTACCGTTATCTTTTTTCGTTTCCGTTTTCACTCACATTGAATTGATACGGTAAATGTTTATTTCCATCCACATTGAATTGTACCATCCCATCAGTTGCATACGTATAATAAAACAACTTTCAATGGTGTGCGTCATGAAGTTCTTACAAAAAGACGTATATTATTGATTGATTTATGAAATTGATTTTTATTTTTAATATTATTTATTACTTTTTTCTTATATGTAATTTTAATTATTTTTAAAAATATTAGTATTTAATATTGGAGTAATTTTTTATTTTATTTTTATTTTAATAAGTATAGAAAATATTATATATTGTTTTTAAAGTTTCATTTATATAGATTAATATATATTGTATTAAATAATAATATTATATAAATAAAATATATTTTAGAACTAATTTATGAATTTGATATTGTAGAAAAATTTAAATATAGAGTTTTCTTGAATTTTAGTTTATTATATGTAAATAGAAAGTTTACTTTTATTTAATTTTTAATTTTTGTTATGTAATTTACAGTTTTATTTTTGAATAATATATCATTTATTATTTTAGTCATTCTTTTGTTTTGATTTTACTTTTTACTTTGAAAATTGCAATAAATATTAAATGCTTATAAACATTGATATATATTTTTTAAAAATTGGTATCCTCACATTTAAAAATAAATAATGACATTTTACCTTTCTATTGTCATTGTAGGTGACATTTCTAAATTGATTAATAAATCAAATTTAGATAAAAATTTGAGTAATTGAAGGCTAGATTTTGGTTTTTGTTTTTTGATACTATGACAATTTTGACTTTTCTAGATAATTGGTGTATTGTGATAGAGAATCAAACTTAAATATAAAAATATAGATGAATGTTTAAGAATATGTGATAAATTTATCTTGTGGTTTTAGGAAAACTCATCGCGAAAAATTCACTGAAGGAAAATTCACCGCCAACAATTCACTGCCATGAAAAATTCATCGACGAAAAATTCACTGCCAAGTAAAATTCACTGCCGGCATTATTATTAAATTTCCTGCCATTGAATGTTCCTTCGGTGAATTGTTTGGCGATGAATTGTTTGGATGCCTATCTTGATATATATCCTATTATCAATTGGGTTTCATTGTGTGGCCTAGTCTAACACTATGCCTTGTTATAGAGATTAGTCCATGTGATGTAGCCAGAACCTCTTTCACTTATAGGGTCTTCTCAATCTACTTACTTTTGCATTTGGTCTTATCTTTGAATAAGGGGTTCTTAGATGATTAGTGGGGCATGTTTTAAGATGGATTGAATAATTTTTGGTTTAAGTCCTTAGATAATAGGGAGAAAAAATCATCTAGTGAAAATCTAGTGATCTTCACTTCTTGCAAGAAGAGAACATCTAGAGCTAGTTACTTCTGATAAATATTTTGCACTAAAAAATTGTAGGAGATAAAATTCATTGTGTGGGATCAAACAGGTTGTCACTATTTGAATCCTAGAGAGAGGAATGATGATTCTACAAAATTTCTAAAGTGAAACTACCCAATTGAATATTGGAAATATGTATTATTCAATTCTAAATAGTATCAAAAAACAAAAAATAAGACCTATCCTTCAATCAATCATATTTTTATCTAAATTTGATTTATTTATTAGTTTGACTTAACTATTTTGTTTACATTGTGAAGTGTCACCTACAATGACAATAGAAAGGGAAATTGTTAACATTTATTTTTTAAATGTAAAGATACCAATTTTTAAAAAATATATATCAATTTCTATACCCAAAATTCTTAAAAAGTAACATATAAGCATTTAATATTTGCTCCAATTTTCAAAGTAGAATCAAAACAAAAGAATGACCAAAATAATAAAATTGTAAATTACATAACAAAAATTAAAAATAAATAAAAGTAAACATTATATATGCATATAATAAACTAAAATTCAAAAAAGCTCTATATTTTAATTTTTCTACAATACGAAATTCATAAATCAACACTAAAATATATTTTATCTATATCATATTTATTATTTACTACAATATATATTAATCTCTATAAATGAAACTTTAAAAAAAATATATAAATATAATATTTGTTGCAATTTTCAAAGTAAAATCAAAACAAAAGAATGACCAAAATAATAAATGATATATTATTCAAAATAATAAAATTGTAAATTACATAACAAAAATTAAAAATCAAATAAAAGTAAACATTCTATATGCATATAATAAACTTAAATTAAAAAAAGCACTATATTTTAATTTTTCTACAATACCAAATTCATAAATCAACACTAAAATATATTTTATCTATATCATAATTATTATTTACTACAATATATATTAATCTCTATAAATGAAACTTTAAAAAATAATATATAAATATAATATTTGCGCCACTTATTAAAATAAATAAAAATAAAAAATTACTCAAATATTAAATATGAATATTTTAAAAATAATTAAGATTACATATAAGATAAAAATAAAAATTCTCACATGAAAATTAAATTATATATTCTGTCTACACTACCAAATTCATTAAACAATCAATAATATACCTTTCTCTCTACATAATTAACATTAAACACCATAATAAATGTTCTTTGAAGAGTTCAAAATAAGAGATGACAGTAAAACACTATTGACAACTCAATGTCATTATTTCAAAGCTTCATAAAATTAAGTTGAGTAAGAACTTCAATAACACACACCATTCGAAGTTGTCTTATATACGTATGGAGCTGACGGGATGGTACAATTTAATGTGGGTGGAAACAAACATTTACCTTTACCGTACCAATTCAATGTGAATGGAAACGGAAACAAAAAAAGTAGCATCGTAGCCATAAACAGGGGCCCACACACTAAGCTACCAGCTTAGTGTGTGATGTTTAAGCTTGACCATTCATTCGTACTTTTCTTACGCTAAACACATCTCCCGAGCTTTCATCTTTTGTCATTCCTTCTAACAATCAGTACTAACTATTTCATATCATCTTCCCTGCAAAAGAGAACCACACAGTTAGCAATAACTATTCTAATCCTCTGCTAAATTTATCTTACTTCACTGCTTAGCAGGATCTTCATTCTTGCATCACCCCCATAACACTTCTTTCCAAATTTATCTTACCTCTCTTGGTTCCCACAAGAGATTATCTGTTTGCAATTATGTTTTCCTTAATTTCTACACTTATAATGCTCTATTTCAGGTTAAATCATTTTGAACCAAACAATATTGCTTTTGATAATCTCCCACATGGAACAAAAAACTGGAATGTCTAAACCGATTGGCTTAAAAAAATGTAATAGTTAAGACTATATATTTAAGTTTAATATCTCACACCTATAAGAAAATAATGTATACCATAAAAATAACAATTTAAACCAATATCTATACACATTTAGTGTGGGTACACTTAGTCTATTAGTAGACACCAAATCATGTGTATCTAAAATGTTACTTATATTACACAATAGATTCAACATGTATATTGAAATAGGAGTAATCCTAAAAAAAATAGATAAGGGATTAAATAATTGACACCAAGGCTTAAAAAAGAAGGGAGTTGAATCACAAATCCATGGAACATTAGTAAAAATATTATCTTTATCCTTCAAAGAGACATATGATATAGTAATAAACTCCTATGCATAAGGGTATAACACAATTCTCGCTTCTAAATATATGGTTTTCAATTAGATGAAACCCATTCCTATCACTTCCATTTTTTACAAGAATTTTCATTGATATTTTTTACACATATGCTCAAATAATAGTGAATTTAAATGACATAATTTTTTATTAGAGATTTCTTTTAGTGAAAAAAAAATCTTACTAATGTAATAGGGAAATTGCTTATTTATATTTTATTTTATTTTAGATCTATTGTGATTAGGTTATCTTTAATTTATTGATTGGTATACAAGTTAAAAATATTTTATGTACAAGTTAGAAAATGATTTTATCCTAGCTTTTAACCATAACCATTCATCCCTATAATCTAAATCCAATCGCTACATCTATTCTTTCATCATCTTAGTTTAAATAAATGATCATGGATTGATCCATATCATTTAAATGGTCCTAAATTTTGACCCCAAATCTTTAAATTTAAATTTGAGGTTTGGGTTCATGTTTTCCTCCCTTACATACTATTATGCATGTTGAAAAAAGTATGAATTATTTAAAATTTCATGCTAGGATTATGTATTTAAAGACTAACCATAATTCAAAAAGAGTAATCTAAAAATATATTAAGCACGTATAGAATTTAATCATATACACTAACATTAGATCATCATCCTAGTAGCATATGACACACTTGTGTGATGTCCTCAACCTTAGTTCACTACAATTAAAATAGTACATATATGGGTCTGACAAAATAGAACATAAACCTCATGATTCAGTAAGCTCCCTAAAGGTGTTTGTAAACATAAAAAATCCTTGAAATCATATTCATGTATCGAAAGATCAAGCAAGAAAAAATTTAAGAATCAAAATTTTGTAAGCTCATTTATGTGGGTACAATTAATTTTCATAGGGGCACCAATTAGGTTCACAAGCGTTGATCTAAACCATAAATTGTAATATATGCAATAAAGGCTGGAAGTATGAATTCAATCATTTATCCATAAAAGGCCAAATATTTCTTAACAAGACAACTAATGAGAAAGCATAAATCAAGAGACTATAAATACAATAATAAATATAAAGATAAACTCACTAGAAACCACAACTGAACACAAGAAATAAAATGGTTATTCATTTATAAAGATATAATGAACAATTAATAAAAGAGGCAGTTTTAATGATTATTAAAATATATCATAGATATGTATAGTAATATAAATTAATTTCTTCAAATGGATCTGGAATAATAGTTTAGAACCGAAAAAAGCTTGTTTCAAATCGCAATTGATTTTGAAAGATTGTTGATTTACTTTAATTCTTCTAGTATGAAAATTTTTGCTTTATGCAAGAAGCCTGAAATGATTGATCACATTTTCTTTGACTATTTATTTGCAAAAGAAATTTTGTACATGTTCTCCTCTTAATTAATTGGTTAGGGGGAATTATAATTTTTTTTTTTATAACTAATCAAATTGAAGATGCTGAAAAATGTATTGATTTATATTGGTTATTTTCATCTACTGAAATTCCATGGTTTATCTAGAAAGCAATAAATGAAGAAAAGTTTCAAGGAAAGATGTGAGCCCTTACTATGTCTTCTAGAAAACTCATATATTTCATTGTCTTAATGCAGGTATCAATAACATTGGAAACTTCCAAGTCAGATTTTTTCAAGCTTCTTAAGAATGAAAAGGTAGAGTTATGCAAAGAAGAGATCAAGTACACAAATCACTAGCCCTTCAACTCAGATGATAACATCCCCTTCAAGAAGGACTTCCTTAAATTTCAAAAGAAATATAACTCATCTTGGACGCTACAACATAAACCAAAATAGTGAAATAAGGAACATGGGAACCACCTCTCCTAGATCATAGTTTGCAACACAATTTAAATTTTATTTTATTTATTTACTTTAAACATTTCTTATAATTTTCTAATAATTAAATATAAAATTTTAAAATTTCAATTTAAATTTCAAATTTTTTTCGCAGTACCCTATTTGATGGCCTAGATAATTTATTTGATGTCGTGTTCATCATATTATAAAAAAATATTGTAAAATATGAAATGCAATGTTTTTTAGAAAATTAATATTTAATAAGATTAAATACTTGATGGTTATAGATGAATTGTCAATTTAATAAATACAATAATTAAAAATAAAATACATTAACTAATCAAATTACTCAAAATTAAAATAAGACATAAATTTTATAAAATATAAATATTTACTTTACATAAAAAATACAAACCATATAATTGATTTATAAATACCCTTAATAATAACCACTTAAACAATTCTAATTACAATTTAGTAAAAATAAATATTAAATATTAAAAAAATATTATATAAAATGCAATATGATATAATGGTTAATAGCATGATGCATTTGGCAGTTAACAGAATGGAAACAAGAAAACGGGGTTGCAGATAGGAGGGGCCCACACTAAATGTCAAGGACGGAAACAGGAAAACAAGGTTGCAAATAGGAGGGGCCCACACTAAATGTCAAGGCTTACTGTATGGTCTTATGGGGGGCTTGGGCTTCTATTTTCATGGATCAAGCAGTCTCATGAAGAAAAAAAATTGTGCTACGGGATTAATTAAAATATTTTCCAAAATAATAAGAGCCCTTGCAATGATGGGGTGGAGAATATTACTGGCAAGCAAGATAGAGTGGTGCCCGTGTGAGTAAGAGAATAGCAACGTCCATCATCATGCATAAAAATTCATGTGCCGCCACAATATGTTATGTTTTTGCATGGTCGGCACTGTGCGATGGCTGGGCTTAAACATCACACACTAAGCTTTGACTACTTAGTGTGTGGATGTGGGCCCACTTAACCTGTTTCGTTCCTCTACCAAAATCTGTTTGCCTAAACAATTCCTGTGACAGTTAGCGGTTAGCAGTTTCCCTGCGCATGTTCAAATTCAAACACACTATTCCCACGCAGTTGCGGAAGTTTGGTAGATACTCTAAAATATTTGATCACATAAAAAAATAAAAGTCTCGGATGGAAAATGGTTATTACAACGTACAAAAGACATGGGTGTCCTCAGAAGGCAATCGCATTGTTTCACCATATCCAACAAACAACCATCAAACTCAATCAATTTACGCCTGTACCAAAAAGGGAGCTCTAGACCACGATTTACATATTCATAAAATCTGCAATGCATTGCATGGAAGAATGTTCTCCATGCATGTACTTCACCAAAGCTCCAGTTTTGTTTCCACTATCTTGTTATTCAACATTGATTGTTTCCAGTTTTGTTTCAGGAAATTGTAAATTGATGATCTAATGTTGAAACAGAAATGGAAAACCTTGTACCCATGAGAAGGATCAATTTAGGGAAAGCCCATAATCTGATTGCTCTCTTAGACTCCACCAAACATTGGAAAAGGCTTTTTCTTCTGTGAGTATATATACATGTATGTTCTTGTTTTTTATACCTCATTTATCTGTGACCTATTTACTTATTGTTTTCTTTGTTTTCAATTTCCAAGAATTGCAGAGGAGCTCAGCTATGAGACGCCGGCTGTGGATCTACTTTCTTCCCTTCGCAGATCGAAGGCTTCAGATAATGAGATTGAGACTTAGAACACTGTTATGAATTGTCCACTGTAAAAGGTTGTACTTCTTTCTTGTTCCTTCCTGAGCACTAGTGTGAATCTTATTGTTTTATCAGTAGAAAAATATGCACTAGTTCTTTTTTTAAACATTCAAGATGTTTATTTGAACTATAATGGATATGACTTTAATAGCTACTAGCATTATTATGAATGCTGTTAAAATTGTTGTTGGAGGTGAAAGTTGTGCATTTGAATGTTTGGGGTTTCTTTATTTTTATTTTTATGTAAGTTTTGATAAAGAGAAAAAATTTTAGGGAATACTATGTAAGATTAAGTGGGCCCACATCCACACACTAAGCAGTCAAAGCTTAGTGTGTGACGTTTAAAATAGGGGATACATATTCAATATTCAATATTTTTTTCTGGATCTTGCAATTAAAATAGGGGATACATATTTTAGGGGGCTGGGCTTAAACGTCACACACTAAGCTTTGACTGCTTAGTGTGTGGATGTGGGCCCACTTAACTTGTTTCGTTCCTCTACCAAAATCTGTTTGCCTAAACAATTCCCGTGACAGTTAGCGGTTAGCAGTTTCCTCGCGCATGTTCAAATTCAAACACACTATTCCCGCGCAGTTGCGAAAGTTTGGTAGATACTCTAAAATATTTGATCACATAAAAAAATAAAAGTCTCAGATGGAAAATGGTTATTACAACGTACAGAAGACATGGGTGTCCTCAGAAGGCAATCACATTGTTTCACCATATCCAACAAACAACCATCAAACTCAATCAATTTACGCCTGTACCAAAATGGGAGCTCTGGACCACGATTTACGTATTCATAAAATCTGCAATGCATTGCATGGAAGAATGTTCTCCATGCATGTACTTCACCAAAGCTCCAGTTTTGTTTCCACTATCTTGTTATTCAACATTGATTGTTTCCAGTTTTGTTTCAGGAAATTATAAATTGATGATCTAATGTTGAAACAGAAATGGAAAACCTCATACCAATGAGAAGGATCGATTTAGGGAAAGCCCATAATCTGTTTGCTCTCTTAGACTCCACCAAACACTGGAAAAGGCTTTTTCTTCTGTGAGTATATATACATGTATGTTCTTGTTTTTTATACCTCATTTATCTGTGACCTATTTACTTATTGTTTTCTTTGTTTTCAATTTCCAAGAATTGCAGAGGAGCTCAGCTATGAGACGTCAGCTGTGGATCCGCTTTCTTCCCTTGGCAGATCGAAGGCTTTAGATAATGAGATTGAGACTTAGAACATTGTTATGAATTGTCCACTGTAAAAGGCTGTACTTCTTTCTTGTTCCTTCTTGAGCACTAGTGTGAATCTTATCGTTTTATCAGTAGAAAAATATGCACTAGTTCTTTTATTAAACATTCAAGATGTTTATTTGAACTATAATGGATATGACTTTAATAGCTACTAGCATTATTATGAATGATGTTAAAATTGTTGTTGGAGGTGAAAGTTGTGCATTTGAATGTCTAGGGTTTCTTTATTTTTATTTTTATGTAAGTTTTGATAAAGAGAAAATTTTTTAGGGAATACTATGTAAGATTAGTGGGCCCACATCCACACACTAAGCAATCAAAGCTTAGTGTGTGACGTTTAAAATAGGGGATACATATTCAATATTCAATATTTTTTTTCTGGATCTTGCAATTAAAATAGGGGATACATATTTTAGGGGGTTGGGCTTAAACATCACACACTAAGCTTTGACTGCTTAGTGTGTGGATGTGGGCCCACTTAACCTATTCCGTTCCTCTACCAAAATATGTTTGCCTAAACAATTCTCGTGACAGTCAGCGGTTAGCAGTTTCCCCGCGCATGTTCAAATTCAAACACACTATTCCCGCGTAGTTGCGGAAGTTTGGTAGATACTCTAAAATATTTGATTTAGGGAAAGCCCATAATCTGATTGCTCTCTTAGACTCCACCAAACACTGGAAAAGGCTTTTTCTTCTATGAGTATATATACATTAATAGTATAATGGATATGACTTTAATAGCTACTAGCATTATTATGAATGCTGTTAAAATTGTTGTTGGAGGTGAAAGTTGTGCATTTGAATGTCTGGGGTTTCTTTATTTTTATTTTTATGTAAGTTTTGATAAAGAGAAAAAAAATTAGGGAATACTATGTAAGATTATCCATAAAATGGAGATAGACATGATGATTTCATTAGCATCATCAAGAGATAAAATCACTACTTCGAAAAATTAAATTAATTTTTTTTCAAGATTAAATCTTGTCATATTGTTAATTTATTTACATTCTTTTTTAAATTATAACAATTTTTAAACAAAGTTAAAATCTCTGCCTAGTGGGATACATATTCTCTTATGTTATAGATGCTCTAAATGTTTGAAGAATGTACTACAGCTTTAAGATTAATATAAATTGTTTACGCTTTTGTCCTTTTATCGAAAAGAAGAAAAAAATTAAAGAAACAAAAGTTTAATATCTAATTTATGATATAAATCATAATTTTATTTTAATTGAAAAACATTTGAATTTTTTTATTCTTTAATATTATTTTATTTTTCTAATATTATTTTGCTTATATTAATAAATTTATTATGGTTATTATATCTACTTTATATTCAAATTAATTTTAAACTATATAACATGATACTATTGTTGATTTTTTAATTTTTATTACTAATGTATAAATTTCAATAGAAAAAGATCCACATACCTTCTTGCAAGAACATGCAAGAAAATTTAGATAGACATGATGATTTTGGTGACTAAGAGATAAAATCATTACTTGGAAAAGCTATATTTATTTTGGAAATCAAATCTTTATATGATTTGATATTCTTTTTTTTAAGGATAAACATCTAATATATTCTATAAATAATAGCTTGATTTTCATTGTAAATTATTTAAATTTTTTTATTTTATAATATTGTTTTAATTTTTAATTTTATGAAAACAAATTCTTTCTAAAATTAATGTAATTATTATATATTTTTAAATTATTAAAAAATATATTTAGATCATTATATTTACTTTCTATTTATATTAATTATAAATTATTTACCTTGATAGTATTGTTTTTTTTTTTTTATTATTATTGTTAATGCATATGTGTCAATGTAGAAAAAAATAATTGAATATTGATAATTTAAATAATATCACTACTTTTAAAAGTTGTTTTTTAAAAATCAAATCTCTATGCATTCATTCCTTTTTTTTTATTTCTAATGAAACAAAAGATAATATCACTATTTAAAAATAAAAATAAAAACCACACACACACACACACACACACACACACACACACACATATTCTCCCATTTTATTTATTTATATATTTTTATAATTAAAGAAAGGACATTTACATACATCTTGTATAAATCATAGCTTACTTTCACTCCAAATAATTTTAAATTATCTATTTTATAGTATTCTTTTTTTGTTCAATTTAAAAAAAAAATCTCTACATACTCTTACATTTATTGCAAAGCATTTAAAATTATTTATTTTGTAGGTTTGTCTCAATTGTTTAATTCTTAAGATTTAAAAAAATAAATTAATGTAATTATAATTTTTTTAAATACTAATAAATAATTAGGATCATTGTATCTACTTTCCATTTATTTTAATTAAAAGTGGTTCAACTTGATAATATTTTAAATTCAGTTTTTTATTGTGAATGCATAAGTCTAGAAAAGAAAATCCATCGATCTCATTCAAGAATATATAGAGGATCAAGATAGAGATGACGATTTCATTAGGATGATCAAGAGATAAAATCACTAATTAATATCTACATGCTCTTACATTCACTTTCAAATTATAAGTATTTTCAAGGAAACAAAGAATGGACATCAATGATAATCTAATTGTTTTAAATGTTTACTTTTTAAATATTTATATTTTTAATTAATGTAATTGTATATTTTAAAATCATTAATAAATATATTTTAATTATTATATTTCATTTGTATGTATATTAATTATGGATGATTTACTTAGAGAAAATTGTTTTTAAATTTTTATTAGTTGTTTTGATATAAATTTTCAAGATTAAATAACTTGTTCGTATAAAAGAAATTGAAGTATTAGATTGAAAAATCCATTCATTCTAGTAGTTTGTATATTTTATTTTTATTATTTTCATTCTATTTGATTCACAACTACTTTAACTATTAAACTTATAAGAGAAGGAACTTAAAAACTCTATAGGTTATCTTAGGTTTAATGGATTGGGACTTCCCATTTTTGGAGGGAATATTAAATGGTCCCAAATATTATGTAAAATAATATATTTATAGTTTGTAACATGCTTAATGGGACTATAAGTTTTAATTTACACATTAATTATTATAATTTATGAAACACAATTCCATTGAATCTCAATCACAACTTAATAGAGCTAACTATTGAATATACTTCCACCTTGTACTATAACCATACTTGTAAAAAAGGAAAACTAGTATATTGTCTTGCTAGTTTGAGTGGGTAAGTAATAACTCAAAATGATAATGTTAGTTGAGTTGTACAACAATTTTGAAATACCTAACACCAAGCATCAAAAGGATAATCACAATGGTGTAAAATAGGTCTAAAAGACCAAATACTATGTCCTCTTATAGAATGTAATTTATAAAGTTGTAAATTAATGTGTATATTCACTAATAAAACAAAAAAATAACACATGATAAACATAATATTGAAGCTTCAATTCATGTCACAAGAATAAATATTGTATAAAAATAAGACAACATAAATGATCAATTATATTTTATACAACATCCTCTATCCATTCACTTAAACCTTTGAAATTCCAATGATTTTAAAATCAAACAGAAACAACCAAGCATGCAAGTCCCTACTTCAAACCAAGAAAAAACTTTAGATAGAACTTAATAAGTGAGAATTCAAAAAAGTATAACATCAATAAAACAAAGTAAATGTTACCAAAACCTCCATTGTTGAATGATTTGCTCCTTGATTAGTTGGAATGTGGATGCTCCTTTACTTGAATATACCAATTTAATAGCATATACCTAGTGTAAGTGATGATTGATTTAGAATGAAGGAAAATGTATTGAATTTATAGACTTTTGGAAGGGTGAATGGATGGTCAAGGTTTGATTATGAGATCAATGGTGGAGGATCATTGTGAGGAACTCTCTGGAATCAATGAGTGGATGAAGGGTAGAGATGGAGGTGGTTAGATTGTGAATGATTATGATGAACTTAATAAGTTTAATAAGTAGTTGTAAGCATGAGAGATGCTAGAGTAATCATGCATTACAACTAATAATTAATTAATCTTTAATTGATTATTAGTCTAATTCATTTCATGCAATTAAGTTAAAATTAGGAGTGCTTCTAAGTTTTGTCAACTAAAGTGAGCTATTATTAGATCATTCAGTCTCATCACATAGGATGTTGACAATTTTCATGATCTAATCGGGCTTTATCATTTAGAGTTACTCCTGTAAATCACTCGCCCTCATTGTATTATCTCACGATCTCCTTTAAGATTCTTGAGGTTCATTCTGTAAGTTTTTCTTGTTGATGATATAATAGATTATTGTTTGCATCTCTCTTGTGTGGAAGGTGTTATTAATCATTGTTTGATCTCACATATCATGTTCATTCACAATTCTAACATGATATTAGATCTGAATCCACACTCTGATATCATGTTAGAATTGTGAATGAACATGATACATGAGATTAAACAATGATTAATAACACCTTCCACACAAGAGAGATGCAAACAATAATCTATTATATCATCAAAAAGAAAAACTTATAGAATGAACATGAAGAATCTTCAAGGAGATCATGAGATAATGCAATGAGAGCGAGTGATTTATAGGAGTAACTCTAAATTATAAAGAGATTAGATCATGAAAATTGTCAACATCCAATATGATGAGCCCGAATGATCTAATAATAGCTCACTTTAGTTAACAAAAAGAAGCACTCCTAAGTTTAGCTTAATTGTATGAAATGAATTAGACTAATAATCAATTAAAGATTAATTAATTATTGGCTTTAATGCATGATTACTCTAACATCTCTCATGCTTACAACTACTTATTACACTTATTAAGTTCATCATAACCATTCAAAATCTAACCACCTCCATCTCTACCCTTCATCCACTCGTTGATCCTAGAGAGTTCCTCACAACCATCCAAGTTGATCTCATAATCAAACCTTGACCATTCATTCACCCTTCCAAAAGTCTATAATTTCAATATTTTTTCCTTCATTCTAAATCAATCATCACTTATGCTAGGTACATGCTATTAAATTGGTATATTCAAGTAAAGGAGCATGCACATTCCAACTAATCAAGGAGTAAATCATTCAACAATGGAGGTTTTGGTAACATTTACTTTGTTTTTTTATGATATACTTTTTTGAATTCTCACTTATTAAGTTCTATCTAAAGTTTTTTCTTGGTTTGAAGTAGGAAATTTCATGCTTGGTTGTTTCAGTTTGATTTTAAAATCATTGGTGTTTCAAAGTTTAAAGTGAATGGATAGGGAATTTTGTATAAATATTATTGATCTTTTATGTTTTCTTATTTTTATACAATATTTATTCTTGTGACATGAATTGAAGCTTCAATATGATGTATATCGTGTGTTCTTTTTGTTTTATATATGAATATAGACATTAATTTACAACTTTATAGATTACATTCCATAAAAGGACATAGTATTTGGTCGTTCAAACCTATTTTATACCTTGATTGTGATTATCCTTTTGATGCTTGGTGTTAGACCTTATTTCAAACTTATTGTACAACTCAACTAACATTGTCATTTTGAGTTATTAGTTACCCACTCAAACTAGCAAGACAATATACAAGTTTTTAATTTTTTACAAGTATGGTCATAGTACAAGAAGGTGGAGGTCTATTCAATAGTTCGATCTATTAAGTTGTGATTAGGATGTAATGGAAGGATGTTTCCTTTTATAATAATTAATGTGTAAATTAAAACTTACAGTACCATTAAGCATGTTACAAACTATAAATATATTATTCTACATTATTTTTAGGACCATTTAATCCTCCCTCCAAAAATGAGAAGTTAACCTATAGATTTTTAAGTTCCTTCTCTTATAAGGTTAATAGTTAAAGTAGTTGTGAATCAAAGAGAATTAACATAATAAAAATAAAATATACAAACTACTAGAATGAATTGATTTTTCAATCTAATACTTCAATTTTTTTTATACAAATAAATTATTTAATCTTGAAAATTTATATAAAAACATCTAATAAAAATAAAAATAAACAATTTTATCTAAGTAAGTCATCCATAATTCATCTAAACAAAAATGAAATATAATAATTAAAATATCTATTAATGATTTTAAAATATACAATTGCATTATTTTTAAAAATAAAAATATTTAAAAATTAAACATTTAAAACAATTAGATTATCATTGATGTTCATCCTCTGTTTCTTGAAAATAATTATAATTTGAAAGTGAATGTAAGAGCAAGCAGATATTAAGTAGTGATTTAATTTCTTGATCATCCTGATGAAATCATCATTCTATCTTGATCCTCTATATGTTATTGCATGAGATCGATGGATTTTCTTTTCTAGACTTATGCATTAACAATAAAAAAATCAAAGTTAACAATATTATCAAGGTGAACTACTTATAATTAAAATAAATGGAAAGTAAATACAATGCTCCTAATTATTTATTAGTAATTAAAAAATTTATAATTACATTAATTTTAAAATAAAAATTCTTAACAATTAAACAATTGAAACAAACCTACAAAATAAATATTTTTAAATGCTTTGCAGGTAATGTAAGAGTATGCAAAGATTTTATTTTAAAATTGAAAAAAAAACCTCTAAAATAGATATTTTAAAATGATTTGAAGTGAAAGTAAGTTATGATTTATACAACAAGATGTATGTAAATGTCTTTTGTTTAATTATAAAAATATATAACTAAAAATGGAATGGGAGAGCATATATATGGTTTTTATTTTTATTTTTAAATAATGATATTATTTTTGTTTCATTAGAAAAAAAAAGAAAGAATGAACACAGAGAGATTTTATTTAAAAAATCTACTTTTTAAAATAGTGATATTATTTAAATTATCAATATTCAATATTTTTTTCTGGATCTTGCAATTAAAATAGGGGATACATATTTTAGGGTATCTACCAAACTTCCGCAACTGCAGGGGAATAGTTTGTTTGAATTTGAACATGTGCGGGGAAATTGCTAACCGCTGACTGTCGCGGGAATTGTTTAGGCAAACATATTTTGACAGAGGAACGGAACAGGTTAAGTGGGCCCACATCCACACACTAAGCAGTCAAAGCTTAGTGTGTGACGTTTAAGCCCAGCCCTGTGGGATAGTGTATATGTCGACTCCAAAATCCAACTAAAATCTATTTCCTACATTCAGTCCGTAGCGCCAGATTTCACAAGGAGACAAAAACAGCCGCCAAGATTACATGCATGTGAGGGCATTCAAATTTTACGTCTTCCGAAGATTACATGCATGCGAGGGCATTCGAATTTTACGTCTTCCGTTTGAAAGAAGTTTTGCTATTTTTAGGAATATTTGCATTATAAAAAGGGCAGGAGAGGAAACTGATTTTAAAGTTTTGAGTTTTATTCATTGCTATAGATCATCATGGGCAGAAGAAAACTCGAGCCAGTTTACAGAATTGACAAACTCAAAAGACAGAAAACATTTCATGATAGAAAAGAGGGTATCTTCAAGAAATCTGCTGAGCTTTCTGTGCTGTGTCACTGTAAAGTGTTTGTTAGAATTGAATCTGAAGACGGTGATGTATTCGAACGATCATTTGCTCCTGCGGACAATCAAGATGAAATTCTTTCCTTGAAAGATATATCTGCTGAGGTCTCGAGATTGGAAGTGGAGGGAGATAATGAAGTTTTCTCGTTGGAACATAGATTTGCTGAGGTCGCCCACTTGGAAGTGGAGGGAGATAATGGAGTTATCTCCTTCGAAGGTATATTTGCTGAGGCCGCCCGCTGGGAAGATGGTGATGTATTCGAATTAAATGAGGATCCAAATGCAGCTCCTCATGTTACGATGTCATTTGCTCCTGCGGATAATCAATGTCCACCTCAAGATGAAGTTCTCTCCTTGGGAAATATTTTTGGTGAGGGAGATAATGAAGTCCCTCCTTGGGAAATATATTTGGTGAGGGAGATAATGAAGCTCCCTTCTTGGAAGATATATTTCCTGAGGTCTCTCGCTTGGAGGTGAAGGTAGATAATGAAGTCCTCTCTTTCGAAAATACGTTCAGAAAATGCTTGATGATGATATAGATGACATCTGAACTTCATAGTGATTCTTTTCAAATTCATTCATGCTCATGCAAGTTTGATATCAGTCTGGAAGAAGGGACAGACAATTCTGCATATAATTGTAAAGAGAGAGCACTTCTTTTGTGACTTGCCTCCAAAAATCGAGATATATAAATCTTGTTTGTGCATCTGTTAATGTTTCTTTTGATTTATGCAGATATAACTCAGTTTATACAGATGTTTATGTTTCTTTTACTTGTTTCTCGATGCCCTTTCAACCCATGCGCATGCCTCTATTTGATTGAGCATATATTACATACAAATTGTTAATGGAGAAGCCGCGGCTCAATTTTTTATTTTTTATTTGTGCTTGTCTTTACATATATGAACGACGTAAAATGGATATTTTGATGAGTAAGTGCATTGATTTAATCAACATAATAATTTATAATTGAAATCGTTTCATCAGGGCAGGTCTAGAATTTAAAAAAGCCAGGCCTGTCATACAAAAATGTGATCACTCTTGTAAATCTACTTTGCCTGTCATTTACACTTCGTTTTCTTTTCACTTTGATTGAAATATGGTTGTAAAGATATCTTTAATTTACAAGATGATTTACATTATATTAAAAGTTATACTTTCTCCAAAGATGGTGTAAATATTGCACGAGTAATGGAAGAAATGTTTGAATAATGGAAGAAATGTTTGAGTTGAGTGTTGTTGAAGAACATAGAAGAGGAGGCTGGCTTAGAGATAACTGAAGTGAAGCAGAAATGAACATGTTGTTGAAGATCATGTAGATGTCAACATATAGATCAAGTGAAGACACAATGGCACTAGTAAGAAACCTATAATTGATTTTTTTTCGTTATTCTAGTAGTTTTTTCCTTAAGGAATTGATATATCGATTGAATAAAATAAAATAATACTTCTACATAAGAAGAAATATTTGATCTTGAAATAGTGAATTATGCTACCAAAAAGAAATTGCATGCTGCATTATGATTGAAAGAAGTACAATTAAAGCGAAATAGATGAGGAAAATATAACAATGAAATATGGATAGGATGATCTTAATGTTCAATTAATATTTATTCCTATAGAATATCAATTGGATTTGTTGAAGAAACTAGATGATCTGAAACAAAGAAAACATGAATATAAAGGACTAAGTAAAAGAGTTATGTAAGTTGATAATTAGGGTTTATCATCATGAAGTTTATGAGGAAAACATGGTAAGGTATATTAATGGGTTAAGAGGACCTATATAAGAATAATTGAGTATAATGAGGATGCAAAATTTTGAACAAACATGCCAATTTCCCCTAAAGATATTGGAGTGTAAAAAGAAACTTCAAACGAATGCAATTTGTTGAATAAAATACAAAACTCTTCAATAATTTAAACTTGACTACAAAATTGGGATAAAAATAGTAACTATTGTTAAATTATAATGAGTGATTATTATGTCTAATGAACCTTATCTTTTGGAATGTTCTCTATTATTTGTAAGGAGATACAAATATTGACACTAATTCTATTATGTAGTTAACCAAATATGTGAAGGGGACCTTCTAGAAAAAATGTGGTGATAATGGATGAATAAATCTTGATGTAGATTATACCATAATCTCTAAGACTAGTGAACCTAGAAATTTGTTTCAAGGAGCTTTATTCAAAAAAATGCTTGCAAACAAATTGCATTCCTCTTAATTACATCTAGATTCTTATCGAGATAATTTAATTCATGAGTAGAAATAGCATAGAAAACTAAATGGGATGGCTTACATGTATATAAGATTAACACTATTTCTAACAAACTCTAAAAAATGAAAAAAAAAATTAAATGAATTCTTCTTAGAATATAATAACACAAGTTCTCTAACATATCCATGAAAGGGTATCTTTTACCCATATTTTACTCTACTTGGAATTTCCACTAGTTAGATTGGATCAAAGGGGCTTGGATCAAATCTCTAGATCAAATGGGCTTGGGTCAAATATCTAGACCAAAGGGGCTTGAGTTGAACCCCTAAGGTTCATATATTAGGTCACAAATTTTAGTTGAATAATGGTGGCACTAGAAAAATATTGCATTATTCCTAATCTAATCGACTTCTTCCTTCTAGTGGACAACCTCTACTAATCCTTACATAATATATTCTCTTAGTGTATAAAAATAAATAAAATATAATGTTTCAAATAGAGCTTGCTTAATCTGTGATAACAAAGGAAAGTATTAGGAAAATTATTTAATCAAAATTAATTTCCATGCCATATTCAAATCTTTTGGATGTTGTTTCTTTCAACTAAGCTATAGAATAATTTGGTAGAATATTATGGTAACTTAATAATTTATGAGGAATCACACCTTCAAAAATAGATATACATGATGGTTTATTACAAAAGGAAAAATGAGAAAGATTGAAACAAATAAAAATTAGGTACTTGGTGTTGAACACTCAAAATACTAAGAAGGGGGTGAATTGGTATTCTATTAAACCATTCAAACTTTATCCATCAATTACCAAAGCACATTCAACTGATATAAGCAAAAAAAAAGGAAATATCCACAACATCACATAACACATGAACACCAAGATTTTTACATGGAAAACCAAAAATGGGAAAAACCACGGTGAGGATTAGCTCACAATATATTATATTCAGATATAGTATATTATAATTCAATGCTGTAGGTGAACTCACTGCCCACAGAGAATAAGATAGAAGATAGAAAGGGTGGCTTATAGACTATTTGATCTATTAAAAATGCATCTACAACATGTTGGATTACAGTTCCAATGAAGTACAAAATCAATCTTTGCACTAATCTAGATCAATTCTTTTCTCTGCTCTAAATTCACACAATTCGCACAACTTTGATCATATTTTCATCACACACATGTCAGTGGAACACCATACATGTCATATATCGCTCATCATTCACATATCATCTCAAAAAACTAAATTCAATCCACTATATATATTTGTATCAGGTGTAACATCAATTAGGTCAACCTAATTGTCATGTAACACACAAATTAAACTTGTCATCCTCAAGACATCTCATCTAACCTTTGCACCTTAATTCAAAATTTCAAATCTCCGCAAGATAGGTCAGGATGGACCTATATTATATCCTACATAAGATAAAATTACTTATTCATCCTTCACAAAACATCAAATGTGTTAGGTTTTCCCCCAAAAAGACTTAAACAGAAAAACCTTCATTTGTTTACCCAATTATCCATATGTGGAGCTCAAAACACAATACCATCTAGAATTCCTATTCAACATACATCTGGAAACTTATCTTCAACATTGCAACACAAAATATTCATCCACAAAGGAATGTGGAATCTCCCACACCAACATACTATACAAGAATAGAGTGATATTTCTATTTATGGAGGAGTGTGGATCCAAAAACTAACTCGCTAAACCATTGTACTGACAAGTTTAATACTTAGGATTTTTTTTGTGTAGCTATTTACTTTTTGAACCAACTTATCTTATAAAAATGTCTTCAAAAAAACTTCTAAATCATGCTAGGATGATCCACAACAATTTTGACATCAATGACAACACTGGATCATGCATTATGTACATACCATGCTCATTTTCCAAAATGCATCAATAATGACAATCTCCTCAATCTTCCAACAATCTCCCCCTTTGTCATTGATGGAAAAATGCTCTCCAAAAAAATTAAATATTCTCCAAAAATTTTCTCTCCCCCTTACACATATCTTTATTTCCCAAAAAATTCCAAGTATCTCCCCCGAATATCTCTCCAAGTATCTCTCCCCCTTTGACATCAATGGCAAAGGGTGTACTAGTACCAAATCTTGTATACTCCCCCTCAGACATATGTACAAATAGAAATAACTGAAAGAATGTACTAACTCCCCCTTAGAAAGTTAACTAAAAACTTCTATATCATTCATATATTTACAAAAGAATCTAAAAAATTGAAAAACTAAAAAGTGCATAAGAATAGAAACGGTCAACCCAATGATGTCGACCCTTGAAGCTTCTATAAAATGACTTGCCAAGCAAATTTACCTTCTTCCCAATTTTTCTTTGTTGTTGCAATAATTCTATACTAAGACTCAAGCTCAACCAATGTTTCCTCTACTAATACATTTTTGACTCCATTTCTGACGAAAGGTTGTCAAAATTTTGATGAACTTTCATCAGAGGAATTTCGTCAAAATTTCAACGAAATTTGAAATGTCAAAATTCTGACCCAGTTGATTATGCTGGGTTAGAATTTCGACATTTCAAATTTCATCAAAATTCTGATGAAATTTCTCTGACAAAAGGGCGTCGAAATTCCAACGAACTTTCGTTGGAAATTGAGTAAAAAAGTATCAGTATATCTCCTTCTCCCGAAGTATTGATAGTAAGATTTAACTTTTAAATTTTATATGTACTAGCAAGGGCACTTGAGATAGGTATATGTTTCACTTTTACTAAGCCCCTTAACTTTCCAAACTTCTTGATTATGTCTTCTTTTTGGCTCTACAAGGTAAATAACTTTTCATGCAAATCTACTATGGTAGTCTAGGTCTAATCATCTTTGTCTAGTGTTGGATCATAGGCACTTGTTGCATTGCTTATTTTGGTCCCAATTGAATCCATGGCATCCTTTATGCTTTGTGTGGCATCTGGCCACTTCATGCAATACAAAAACAAAGTCTTTGCCTCTTCCTCACATTCTTGCACATCCTCTAAATTCTCATCAACTTTGTTGTGTGCAGATGCACACTTTTATATAATATCCAACAATTTATTTTATGCAAGCTTCATATCAACCTCTATTTCAACTTGTCCTTTTAAATCAGAGGCATATATTTCTTAAAAGAATCAATCAAGAACTTGAATTTTTATATTGTGAATAATTATGTATCACTATTTGTTCCGGTGGTTATCTCCTACAATGATTTTATAGCTTCATCCATCAATTCACCACTCTTTTGATATGT
The DNA here is from genome assembly GCA_007115665.2 of Sequoiadendron giganteum. NCBI lineage: Eukaryota > Viridiplantae > Streptophyta > Pinopsida > Cupressales > Cupressaceae > Sequoiadendron > Sequoiadendron giganteum. Next base: position 584,242,803 of record CM021106.1, on the reverse strand, counting down.
TTCAATAATTTATTTTTAAACTGATGCATGAAACACATCACCCAGTTGCAACTTATGAATAGGAGAAATTTTCTCTAGATCTAGACTACCCTGTTGCATGAGAAACTACAATAATTGAATGAAACAAACGGTTGAAACTTTAATTTATTAGACAAAAGAATTTTCAAGGGATTACCAGATTAATATTCACCTCTTCCTCTACCTCTACCTTATCTTCTTCACCAGAGACCTTATCCTTATCTTTGTCTTCATCATTCTTTTTCTCCTCTTCTTTGTTATCCTTATCCTTCTCTCCTAGCTCATTCTCCTCATTCTTATCTTCATTTTCTTCCTTATCACCATCATATTCTTTTCCTTTCTCTTGTTCTTTATTCACATCATGTTTATCGCCTTCATCGGTGGCCTATTTCATGTATTTTGGAGAAATAGATCTCTTTGGATTTCCTTGATCATTATTTACTGGTGGGAAAGTGGAATTTTCCTTTATAGTATCATGAGTAACTGGAGGAATAAAGGTGTTATCCTTAGTATTTTCCCCTCTAATCACCGTCTCTTCTTCTGCAACCTTTTCAACTCCATAATTTCCTTGCACTGGTTCTTTTACAGTCATAGGAGCACTGTCTATGTATTCCTATGCATCAGTAACTCCAACATTGACCTCATGCTCATGTTGAGCATTATCAATGTGTATTTCTCCTTCCACATTTGATTCTAGGAGAAGACCCAACTTCTATACAAGTTCCTCAACCTTATCGTTGCATTCATTCTAGATCATATCATGATCATTTTGATCCTTTCCCATAATAATTTTTAATTTCTATTTAGTCCTCAACTCCTTGTTGTAGATGGTAGCCAATGTGGCTCAGCCTGCTTCAGTCAAGGGAGCACCAAATCTTTATAAGGCTTCATCCTTTAGCCTTTCATGCTTCATAATTGTATCCTCTCTTCTTTTCAACAAAAACATTTAACCAAACATCATCTGGTATATCTTTTCAGATATTCTTCATATCTACCTCAAATACAACAACTTGTGTTTGACTATGGATTCAATTATGGTAGCCTTGTCTACCTCATCTACTTCCTTATAAATTTCTATAGTTTCCTTTCACATTTCATTTTGCACTATACTATCGAATAGTGCTTCAAACTTCATAGGGGAGTGAGGTCTCTTAGGTTGTTCCTATTTCTTTACCTTTTCTGAAGAATTCTTTTGATTTGTTCCTTTTTGTTTCTTCTCTACAGAAGCCTTCTTAGCTTCCTTCTCCTTTTCCCTCTCCTAAATTCTGAATCCTAGTTTTTCTTTCTCAACTTCCTCCTAACTTTTTGTATCCACTATGTCAATTCTCTTCCTTTTTTCCCTTGCTTCACTTTGTGAACCATCTTTCTTACCTCTTCAGACCAGTTGTGGTCCTTCTTCTTCCAATTCTTCTTCCTCTTTAGAAACATTGATGCCAATTTCTTTTTGTCTTGTGGCCTTTTGCTTGAATTTCCTTCTTATATCATCAAGGGGTATTATGGTAGTAGATTTCTTTGTTTCTACTCTGGTGGCATGAACTACCAAAGGATATTTCTCCCTTATCGAAGGACTAACTATGGATTTCCTATTTTCATTAGTAGTGGGAAGAGTTGTGGTAGTTGATCTTCTTAATCTCCTTGAGCTACTAGAGGCTTATGTTGCACTCATGTCAACTCTATCTCTTTCTATCGAATACCTAACCCTTTCCTTTGAAATACCACTTTCTTGTGCATATATGTCAATCATCTCGTCAAAATTCTTTCTCATAATTGGTTTCTTGAATTCCAAGTGAACTTCCATTGATTTTTCTTCATAAGTCACATATCTTGGCCTATTGCACGATATTTAGGACTATTCAATAATACCTCTGCACAACCAACAAGTTCTTCCTTTGACACTTAATAACCCAATTTTGGAACCCAAATGGTCCTAGGTTCTATTCCTTATATCATGCAAAAATCTATGGAAACGAAGAAAGTGATGTATTTTTTGTATCTTTCCACAACACTTCTTGGAACCCTATGTCTCACATTAATTCTTCTTTGGAATACTACAAAGAAGGAAGCAAGTGCATCATCCTGGGTATTGATATCTCCAAGGCTTCTCATATAATTTTCTATTTGGTGTGAAACGGGCCTTATACTTGACCATATTACCTTTCCAATCACAAAAACTTCCCTCAAGAAGTAGAAGAGCAAAAACATTACCAATATGCCATATTTGAATGCATATTTCTTCTTCTTAATCTCCTTCATATTTTCCATCAATTGTTGCCTAAGAAATTCACACAAGTCATAATCGGCACCATTCTCAGCCATTCCATGTACCACATTTATTTTGGTGGTAGAAACTGAATTATCTCTATTGGTGTAATAGATATTGTATCTAATGAACATAGTTGCATACCTAATAGAAATAATTCTAATAGCATTCACAGTGAGTAGGGAAAAATTTAAGAAACCCCCCCCCCCCCTCGGTGAAGGTGTAAAACCTTGGCGAATCTTGTATACTTCCTGATAAAAATATTAATTTTATTGGCCGATTTTTTCATTTTTCGGGAAAAATTAATCTCATTTGGCGAATCTTTTATAATCACTAGAAGTCTGTGGAAAATCGTGGCGAATTGCAATTTTTTTTAAATGAATACAATATTTTTCATTGGCGATTAAAACCTTTTTTCAAACAAAAAAAAAAATTCATTGGCAAATTAACCCTTTTTTCAAAACAGAAAAAAAAATGTTGGCGAATAAAACCTTTTTTCAAAGCAAAAAAAATATTTTTATTGGTGAATTAAACATAATCTCAAACTAGTAAAAAATTTCAGTGGCGAAATAAACGGATATGCAAATAAAAAATCAGTGTGGTTGGAGAAAATATCAAATTTTGGGACATATTTTTCGTACACTCAAATTCCTTCATTAAGAGTCTGAAATGTGAGCAAGTGTCAACATATTTATTATTTATGAAGCTAGATGTTAGTGCAAATTAATATAATATATGACCGTTCGATGAATTTTTGATGGATGGTTGTAGTTGCATTTCGAAAGTAAATCTCTAAAGCACTAGGCTCTTGAATTGAAACCTCTAGAATAACACTAGAATCGTTAGATTTCCAAAAGTCAATGGTTGAGATTTTATTACTTATTAAATCACTTATTTATAAAAACCAAAATAATATTAAGGAACAATCAAAACCATTGAAGGAACTATATCAAGGTGCAAAATGTTAAGGAACTAGTGTTACTGATAAAAATTGGTGCAAAATATTAAGGAAATACTAAAGGAGCCTCTTAAGCACATTTTTTTTTTATAGTTAAATAACTGCTATATGGGGCAACACCATGTATTAATCAAAAAGATTTTTTACATTCCTTCATTTCCATAAAACATTAAAGACCCAAATATTTAAGAGATTGACATGGACACTTATACGAACTACAAATAGACTATCACAAACCAAAATGGCCTCCCACAGACATCAGACTATGCATTGTTGCAACCAGCCTCGCTGGTCTTCTTGGCTTTGATTGCATTTAGATTAATCGGACAATCACCACCACAGGCACCATGGGCAAGATGGTTTTCCCGTTCCTCCTAGCTCCTGGTGTCATTCGCTACCCATTCGTCACCAGTGCCTAGCTCGCAATCCTTCTCATCCAAAGACCACCTTCCCTCGTCGAGAGCTTCAGCCACCACAAATGCCTTCACCCAACCCTTCGACCGGTCGATCTTTGAGAATATTAGTCGCACGCATAAGAAAGTCAATACACCTGTCAATCTCCCCCCACTGGTTTTTGAGAGTTGCATGGTCTAGTGAATGCATGAGGGGAAACTTTGGTACCGAGCATTCATTCCCACGAGCCTTGTAGTAGTGCAGCGATAGAGGGGTTATAAAATTGTCATCGATGTTGTCCAGTTTCATGTCAATATTTACCAACATAGAGTGTTGAAAAATCATTTAGCATAGCTTCTTTTCCTGAGCTTTCGAGACAATACGAGCATTACTAGAAACATGGCAGGTATTTCTAAATTCCCCTTGAGCTTGTGGGTAGCCAACAAAAATTATGGGCCCAAAACACCCTTCACCACTTGGAGCACCAGTGGGTGCTTGGACACCATTATCCCTTTTAGTCGTTTCTCAATGATTTCTCCATGGAAGCCCTTCTACTGCTTCCTAGAATTCAGAAAGAAATGAGTCTCCATTGTCCCTTGGTGTTTCTCAAGAGCGCTAAACCAATTTGAGAAAAATGAGCACAACAACCCCTATTTGTAGAAAAATCTCCTGCAACCTTATGGAGACCATACCAAGATTCAAGTGGTGAATTAAATGTTTGTTTTAAAAGACGGAACCGCCTAGGAAGAATGTTTAAAAAAAAGGATGTATAGGCCAAACAAGGTTGAATTATCAACCTTATAAAATAATTTATAATAGAGTGAAGTATATTCCATATCTGTAGCTAGATTTCAGTGCAAATCAATCTAACCACGACCATTCGATGAATTTTTGATGGACGGTTGTATTTGCTTTCTGGTACTAAATCTCTGAAGCACTAGACTTGTGAATTGAAACCTCTGAAATAACAGTAGAATTGTTAGATGAGGACATCTAGCGAGATCAGGGCTCATCGCTCATCACTCATTCTATCTTTTCAAAGCCTCGGCATTGTACATTTCATTTAATTGAAATTCTTAATCTTTTTGAAGAAAGCATGGTTGTCATACTGTTAGTGCTGGAAGTGGCGGCAATTAATGCCATATGTGATATGAAAATTCAAAGCGAATTCTTGGATAACTCATAGCTTCAATGAAATAAGATTTGTAATGATTTCATATCGTTTGAGTGGCACTGGTGATTTTGACAGCTTGTCATCTTGAGGTACAATTTGCATGTAGCCAACGTCAATCAAATTAAACATTTTAGTTGTACACGAATTGTGATTATCATTATACCCAAGCTGGTAGCGGCACTGGTGGCCCATAAATAGGGATAGTGAATAGTGGATAGTGTCATAAGGGTTTTCAATTTCTAGGGTTAATAAGGATTCAGGAAGAAGATGATGTATTGGAGATACTGTAAATTCTCCTACCTACAGTTATCTAGTTACAGAGTAATCAGTAAAAGATGAATTACCTTCAAGTTCAAAATGGGTGAAATTAGAAAGAATTTGATTTTGTTAACCTGACTTCTCAGACAGGTTCTGAACCAGGATGACAAGCTTTAATGGAGATAAGTGCTATACCAATGCATGGAAGCTGCATGCAAAATATGGGAGCAGATTTACTACTCCTATTGTATCTTCACAGCTCCCTATTCCCCAACATGGTTCGCCTGGCAAGCCCCATGCATTTATTTTCAGACACATTTGTTTTACATCTTCTGCATGACTGGCTCTCAAAGGGGATAAGTACATTTTATATCTTCACAACTCCCATTTCCCCAGAATGATTGGAACCACCTTTGCCGGTTGGTAAATCCCTTGCGTTTATTTTTAGAGCCACATTTGTACTACATTGTCACTAGCAGATGCTTGGAATCAATTTGTAATCCATTGTCATGAGCAACAACTTGGAATAAATTATTAAATTGTGTCTATGTAAAGTGACACATTGAAATATATTATTTATACAAAATAGGAGCTTTCCTGCTCTACAACTACTTGTCTTTAAAAAGATATGTAATAATGTGACATTGAAATTCAGTTGCAATAAAATAAATTTTTGTGTTGTGGTATTCTTCATTATTCATTTACACTTATAGTAAAGAGTTATTTTCTGAGTTCAAAACTTCAGTGTCTATTAATATATTCAAATAAGTTTTTTTCCTTTAAGAAATTAAGTAATATACTTTATGCAATATGCACTTGATAATTCATGGTTATATCGGGCCATCAGGGGAGTGCAATCATTTGTTCCACGATGTTTATGTGTTACAATGATGTGCTTACTTTTGTTGAATCTATCGGTCTATCAGGGAGAGCACCTTAAGAGTCAACCCGATAGAGTATTGTTACACCGATACTAGGTTGTGATTTGTTTTCATCGGGCCATCGACAGGGCTATGATGGGGGTTCCGCCGATGAAGCATTGTTAGGTTGATGCCGATGGTATTGAACTTTTTTAGGAATGGGGGAAGGACTAATTTCAAATTTGTTTATGGATGCAATGTAGGCTATAATATGGATCTTGTCACACAAATTTCTATAATTTGCATTGATAATAAAACCAAAGTGTGGTATATGTTTGTAGTATATCTATTTAAGAAATAATTGCATGCAAATTTAAAAGTAAAACATAAAGCAATACAAATGAAAAATAAATTTTCCATCAAATTGACAAAAAAATTATAAACACTAAAAGTTGTCGTTATTGATTTCTAATTTATCATTGACCTTATCCCTCGGTTCCCAATATCATTATTCATTTTTTTAAGTCATTTGCAACGTTAAGTTACCGACCCCTTGGCCTCGATGTCAATCCTAGCATACAAAATTTTAAAACAACTTTAAAACACATGTGTCATGTTTATTGTTTTAAGTTAATATCATAAATTAGTCAAGTTTTAACTGTTCGATGAACATTTGATGTATGGTTGTAGTTGCATTCTAGAATGAAATGCACAGAGCAATAGGCTTGTGAACTTAAACCTCCAAAATCACCCTATAACCATTAGATTTAGAAAGATCAACAGTTAAGAATTTGCAACATGTAGACCGAAGACATTTCATTCACTTTAATGTTCCAATTTCGAGAAAAAAAGCATTTAAAGCACTTTGTACTACTAAGTGTCAAGTGATTTTTTTTTAAAGTGAGACGGTCAGCAAACGGGGAGATTTTAGTCTTTAGATTGCTCATTGCAGTGCACTACCCTGTTTTGGATTCCACAGTTCCACTTCCAACAAAGCCATTCCAGTTTCCATGACTGTCAACATTAATCTTTTCAAGAGCTAGGACTCAAAATCTGGGTAAGTGAAAGAATTCATGTGGCTACGTTTCATCGTTTGACATTTCTGAAAATCTTCTTTTGTCAAACTTTAAAGTTTGGGTTTAGAGACTTAAGAATTAAGAAAAATTAAGGAGGACTAATAGGTATTAGGGAATTCAAATTTCACAACTTTTCATTGTATAAGCATGTCTACCACCAGTACCACTAGAGAAATGTCTGATAAAAAAATACATTATGTAGAATTGCTTAAAACCCCAGGTTTCACTGATGGGTACCATGATATTTATGATCCTGAAATCTATGATAGGCGTACCTTAGAACTTAGGTTTTCATCTTAGAATAAGGCTGAAAATAAAATGCAAGTTAATAGTATCAGTGCACCATTGGTAACTAGATTAGGGTGCATGATGTTACATGAGGTTTTACCTTGCCCAAAATTTATCATGGTTTGTGCCCAAAATTATGATGACAACAAAAGAGAAATTGCTAATAAACATAGAAAAGAAGAATTTATATCTATTAATGCAAAAGAACTTGGAAAAGTGTTGGGGTTTACAACTGAAAATTTTGGAAATGTCCACATTGACCTAGAAAAGCTTGCTAGTGATTATGAAATAGTGGAAGAAAGGGGGAAACATGATTTCTTAAATAAAATAGTTTAGGATAGAAACAAACTGAAAGGTGATCATAAGCCTCCTTATGATTTGGATATTTTTAAACCACGGAATCGAGATACTATTTCCATGCTAGTATTTTGCCTTGGTCTGGATAGCAATTTGGAAATGGGTGCAAGTCTCCTTGAAATGGTATATAATATCCATTATGGTGTTCAACATGTCAAATATAATTTTATTCAGCACATTGTATAATCCATGCATAAATAATTTTTAATGATTAAAGAAGGTTCCACCAAGACATTTAGGTTCACAAACTACTTGTTCTATCTTTTTCTATTCAAATTTAGAGGAATGTTTCATACCAACAAGCTTCAGATTCAACCCTATAGTAATGCCAAGGAAAATAAAATGGCTCCAATATATGAATGGACCACTAAGATAAGGATGCATGATTCTCAAAGGAACTACAGTCATTTTGTAGACTAATTTTTGGCTCCATTGCATCAAGCAATTACAAATACTCCAATTCCTAGATTGCCTATGTCATGTAGAAACTGCATTCAACTAGGAAAATAAATACAATTGGTTGATTGGTACTAATTGGAAGAATATACTGTGCTAATATTTTATGGATTGAGAGTACAACCATACAAACTTCCAATACATGTGACAAAGAGTTTTTGCATTGGAATATGTAAGGCAAATGTAGAGTACTGATGAACTACACTTTCTCAGTCAACAAAAGAAGACCTTATTTCCTTCTTTACCTTTTTCATGTGGAGGGTTCACATTTGAGAGAAAATAATTTAGTGTGGCACATAATCTTTTCAATTTTTTTGATTTTGATGCTATCTGTCACTAGCAGTATGATCCATGTGACATCATTAACTCAATGATTGTGGCCAATAAGAATGTTGCAAGTAGAATTCAACATCAAAGTAAACCCTTCCTTGAAAACTTGAGAAACAAGGATTCTTGGGATGAAGTCAAAATAGTAATGGAGAAAAGTGGTGCTGAGAATGGTATTTATTTTGAACAATTGTCAGCAAAAATTATGGCATTGCATCGAAAGACAATTAGGACATACAACATTTTTTATAAAAAAAGTGATAAACCATCTAGTAGAGTAAAAATTCCAGGTTCTCTAGAGAAGGAAGTTATAGATAAAAATTGGTCACGATAAAAAATTATTGTCTTTTGGTCTATGAGGAAGGAGCTAGGTGATTCAAGAGCTCTTGCAGAGTATGGGGGTGATCCCACAAAGCTGGTTTACAATTTCTGAGAGGAACTAATTTTTTCTGAAATCACATATTTTTAGAAAATATAATATCTTTAAGTTTTTAAAAGTTCCATTTTAAGGATTCCAATTGAAGAGGGTTTGATCAAACCACCTTAGATCAAACCCCCTTGGATAGAACCTCGCTAGTTTTAAACCATACCTATAAATGAGTCTCTTTTATACCTATCAAAATGTTGATAAAAAATCACTTTTGATTTATCTTTTGGGGGATCAAATGAATTCATTTAAAATTTATTTGAAATAATTATGGTAGTCCTCGAAATGAGTTTTCCCATGAATATAATTTTAATATTTTTTGGTTTTATTATGTATGTGTTTTTTACATTTTATTAAACATAGGTTTTTCACCGAAAATCAAGCTCTCTGTTTTGCACATGTAGAAAAATAGAAAATTATCAAAAAAAATAAAATTTAAATATGTTCGTGCTAGGTATTGATGTCCTTGATCCATTAATTTTTTTTTTGAATTTTGATACATGCATAAAAAGTTATGTTGTATACAGTCCGCCTATGTCTGAATTGCAATTGGTATGACTTTGAAACTCTAATAAGGAAAAAATATTCAATAAAAAACTATGAGACAAAATGAAAGTGTTAGATATCGTAGTTAAAAATATAAATTCAAAAAAAATTATGTTGTATACGGTGAGCGTCACTTTTTAAAAATGTCGTTTTCTGAAAAAACAAGTTTTCATGGGAGATGGAAAAAGAAGTGCAATCTTATTCCAAAATTTTTGTAAAAAATATTTTTTAGAATCTAGAGACAGAATGTGATGAGACTCTAGTTTGCATCATCTTCAAATTCCTCATGGTTTAGCCTCTATAGGTGCTTGAATGTGAAGATTTAGTTAAAAAATAATAATTTCAGTGTCCAGTTTGGCCAAAAATTGTAAACCACTATTGTGGGATCACCCATGGAGATGATGAAGAAGATAAAGAGTTTAAAGAAAGTTGTGGAATATAGAGCATCTTGATGAACATGGAAACAAAGAAAGTGATGATGAATCTAACGATGATAGGGAAGAAGTAGAACAAATCCATATCAAAGCTAGTTTAAGTGAGGCCACAAAAGAAGCATATACTTTAGGAGCAGTCATAGCTGAAAAATGGGTTATGAAGGTGGTGGTTTGGGGTCCCAAGGACAAGGAGTTCCTACAAGTAATAGATGTACAACATAGAAAACCAATTGATAAATCTAGCCTTGGAGAGGCTACTAATACAATAGACAAAGGGCATACAAGTAGAGCCGAAACAATTCAATTTGTTAGAGCTTCTAATCCTCATTCTCATGGTCAGATACAATCACAACTAGGACATGCCCATGGTGGAGAGCTTAGTGCAACTGGAACTGCCTCTGGTGGCGATGGTATTGATAGTAGTACTAGTAGTGGTCAAAATGTGTTACAACAACAAATTACACACAAGAGGAAAAAAATATAAAGTTACCATAGAAACACCAAGTGATCAAGGCATACATAAGAGGCAAAGGATTTTGACAGGTCCAAGTCACACTATCAATGGATCCACCATAAAGGAGTTATTTCCAGGCACTCCCCCACTGCAAGTTAGTATGGTTGTGACATCATTAGCACCTGCAAGTACTCCTATTCCCTCGCCATTCAAGCATTCCATTGTTCCTGTGTCCCCAAGTTATGATTTCAACTGATGGAGAGTGTGTCTGCTATAACTTTAGAGCCTGCAACAACCATGGTATTACCCATATTTGACACAAATAAAGAAATCATGGAGTACATAATTGTTGTTCCTGTAGTTCAAAACAAACAAAAAAAATCAGATGGATCGATCTAAATACTAGGTGGCCAATTTTCAATTGGATTTTTTTGGCCTAAAAAATACTGACAAAATTAATGTATCAAAGAAGAAAAAATGAATTGGTGTACACATCATTGCTAAAGCAAGATAGATAGAAGAAAAGGTTGCAAACCCAAATATAAAAGTTACAGGCAGACCTAGCAAATTAGAAAGAAAAGAGGAAAGCAACAGATAACAAGAGAAATGAATTAGAAAAAAGAATAAAAATTCTGCCTCTACATCAACAAGAAAAGAGGATAAACCAAATGAGAGATAAGTGAATGACTTGAAGCGAAGGCTCGATGAGAGTAACAAGAACTATGATGAGGAAAAACCAACTTCAGAAAAAATAAGACTAAGCATTGCGAATGGAAATGCACAATGGGAACAAAAAATGAAGAAACAAAGAAAAATAATAATTAAAAGATTGGAGACAAAGTTGATGGAAGCAAAATAAGAAATTAACTCTTGTCAAAATAAGTTATCTCCATTTTGTAGAGATACAATGAGGCATATGAAGAAAAAGATTTGGGATGAAATAATGCAGAGGTTTGATCATTTGTGTGACATGTTTCAATTGATTGATCTACTATCAAAAAACATTATAAGAAGCTCAACAAATATTTACTGGACAACAAAAATGTGCTAGAATTAGAGAAATCTGCAAATCAAGTTCTACAAATAGTATACAAAGCCAGTGACAATGATTTGAAATAAAAATGGATTACTAATCGGATTGTTACCTCAATGAAGTTGTCATCTATCATTGAAAAGTGTTTGAGAATGCGTGGAACAAAGGAATATTTGCATTTGGTTGCAGACAAGATGAATGTGGTGGATGAAAAGGTAAGGAACTTCACAGAGCTTGGTTTTCCACAAGCTTTTGACACAAATGACCGATTCATTGGAAATGATGATTTCAGAAAGAAGATGGAGGGTGCAAGGAAGATTTATTTAATCCAGTTTCCTCAGAACCTAAATGTGGTGAACTATTTGGGTTCCATTAGAACACTGATAAACTTGAATGCAAAATTGACCGAAGAATTCAAGACAGGTTTCACTTCCAATTACAATCATGAAATGTTAACAAAACTTCAAGTCAAACAACATTAGCTAGAACAAATGGAAATTCCACCACCTAAAGAGTGGAAGTTGCTATGAAAGGTGATTTAGTGACTTGATTTTTGAATCTTTGAGAATATGAGTTTCCAAGTTCCAACTCAGCTCTATGTAGAGTTTTGATTTTGCATTGCCAATTCCTATATGTACTCCTTCATGTGAAAATCAATAAAAAAGTTCAAATTCAAACTTCAGTAATGTGATGATGCTCAATTATCTGTATTATTTATTTTATCATTTGAAGAAAAAGTTTGTGGTTTCAAATACGAGATACACATTAAATTATTGTTGATGTTCGTTGTTTTATATGCTACTAATACTATTGTTAAAATGTTATTAAGCATTGAGTTGAGTGATGAATCACTGAGTAGATGTTCAAGTTTTACTTTTAACATAATTAAAATAAGAAATATAAGGTGATGAACTGTTAGTTCATTATATTTACTTCTTGGTAGAGCTTCCAAGTTATGGATGTTGAACAGTTAGCTCATTATATTTACTTCTTGGTAGAGCTTCTAAGTTATGGATATTGAACGGTTAGCTTTTTTTTTCTTTTGGGACTAAAAATCCTGCTCAATATCCACCAACTTACACCTCACCCACATCCCATGTACTGCAAAAATACACTACATTTGATTTTATGATTGGGTATGTGCAGGATCATCATGGAAAAAACAGGCCCTTAAGTGGCAATAAAATTCAGAAAATCGGAGTTAGGAAACTTGATGTAAAAATTTGAATAAGTTATCTATATTATTTTTAAAATATGTAAGAATAGAATCTATAGAAAATTGAATGTAGTTTCTAAACTACTAGGTTTATTTTATTTTATTTTAAATCTATTTGGTGAAATTTTGAAATTTCAATGCATTATTACTTAAATTTCAGGGGAAAAATAAGAAGTAGGTGTCTGTCTGACCACCCTAACCACAATAAAATGATAATATTTTAGATATAAGTAGGGAACTCATGTCTGGATGTGATGCATATTTTTTTACAATTTTTTTCCAAGTAAATAACTAATTATGATTTTTTTATTACAAATTTTTAAAAATATAAAAACTCGCATGTCTAACCACCTTAACTTGGTCAAAACTTCATAAAATTCAATTATTATTTTTTTAATCCGATAATTTGCAAATCATAGAATGTGACGCATATTTCGGATTCAAAAAATGTGATACCATTTGAAATTTATAGATGTTTTTCAATCAACCTATCAATCAAGAATTTAGTCGTAATTCAAATAGAAAATAAATAATAATAATTTATTAAATTCAAAGTAAAGCATAATTTATATTGGTGGAAATCTGAGAATATCCTTTAAAAACCCTTTTCGTTTCATCAATTTTGGGTAAAAAAAAAGTCATCAACCAAATGGGTCATCATATCAGTTAGATATCGCCACTTTTTGGCCCATCATGATCCTGCACATACCCGATTAGCACAAATTGCAGAGATTTGTGTGACCAGATCCATTTTGTGGCCCACATTACCACTTGATCATATCCATAAATAAATCTAAAACCCCATGGTCACAACCCCTATTCTTGGAGAATTTAAAGTCAATGTACTAATAAATTAAATGTACTTCCACACACTCAATTTGAATAACATAAGCAACCACTTTGGAGACACCCAAACAAGTTAATAACATATAAGAATATCTATCCACAATAGTTAAACACTCAAAATAAAAATAGTAATAATGCATAACCTTCTCCATTGTATTGATCTTCAAATGATATGCATTATAACAATAGTTTATGATATAAGATGGATGGGTGAATTGGTGCAATCTATCTTCTTACTATTTTCTACTCTAAAGTATAATTAAAAATGATGTGATGATCTCCTATTCGGGTCTTGATCTCTCTTATATATGAGAGGCAAAAAGCTACAAACTTGTTACAAAAATTCATGATGTTTGATAACTAAACATAACTCAAATAAAACAATGTCACAGGTGAATGCACTGATTCGTTAATCTCCAAGCAGAAGCCCATGACCACCTAATATATGCTCAAAGATTCTACTCCATGATAGGGCACTCATCATGTTGTCGGCTGACATTCTTACTCTGATGGTTGTCCTATTGCATCTAACACATCTACAATTTGGCTAATAAACAAATTGATTATAGAGAGGTGATGGATGCACTCCTGTTAAGCATAGGTGTTCACATTAGAGATCGCCTCTTTCATATCATATTCCGTAAACATTATTTTTTCGAGTTTCTTATGAGTGTTTTGTAAAACCATATGCCCGTCATTGATTTCTTGCAACACAGTAGTTAGAAGCCCAACAAGCTCTTCCTTCCAATCATCATAGTCCCATGGATTTCCAATGCATTATGAAGTATTGGGATTGAATCAAAGTAGTCAAAATCTTCCCTAATCCTGTTATGATATCCATTATGTGATTCTACTAGCTTGTTATATGTCAGCAATACTTGTCCTTTCATGATTTTCTTATCTAGGAGCTCCTTTCTTTTCTTGATCAAATGTCTCCCCTACAATCATTCCTTCTCCACCAAAGCAATGTGTGTCTGTGTTAATAGTTTCCAATATTCATCAACACACTTCATCATTTTGAATCTTTCTTTGATCATTTCAGATACAGTGTTATATTTGATGGTTTTCACTTCTTTCTCCAATTATTTGCATTTCCCCTGGGATTTCAGATGGCAATTCTTCCAATAGGCTACATCAACCAATGCATCAAGCACTCTCTTATCATTTTAAATCCATGGGGAGTACAACTCGGATGAGGAGGAATATTTTCTTTCTCTCTAATTATCTAACTCCTTCTTCAGTTTGTCATTTTCCTTAATCATTTTTTTTATCTGTGCTTTGGTAAATTTTACCGCATTTATGTTCAATTTTGTTGTCTCCATAGGGTTGGCATCCCCTACTCGTTGAACCAAGAGATGTCCAAACACTTGGTTTGGATTACTAATTATAGCAGGTCTTTTATCATGGGGATACAATGACCAAATAAGCAAGGTGGCTTCGTTTAGGTTGTACCCAGATCCTGAATACATTTTGTCACTTGCTTCTTCTATTGAGTCCATTGTCTTATCCCCTCTTTTTTTGAAGCTATCAAATACAATTGAAGAGCTAATATCCCACCCTAGCAGGAGAAACACTCGAGCTTCTTGAAGTAATTGCCTTCCTCTTTCGGGAGTGATGGACTCCGTTTCCTTATCTGCCTCCCTTTTCAATTCCTCCAGAGTGGTTGCCTCTTGTTCAGGAGTGATATCCTGTATCTTTTGTCTCATTTTTCTGCCTTTATATTCATAAACAAATAATTTAAATTTAGAAGATTTAACAAAATCACAATAAAAAATAAACTCTTGTCCAGCCCTGACCCTCACAATATTAGATAGTTCATTTGATGCCTCAAATCTTATAATATTCTTCTCTTGAGGGGGCTTGTACTATGCAATCATAGGAGCACTTATTTGTTTGACCTTCTCACCCTCTTCATCACTCTCCTCTTCTCCACTTATATCAATATATACAAAAAAATATACCTCAGGAGTAGGTTGTGAAGGTATGCAATCCAAGGGCTCTATGTCTTCAGCTTGTACACCTGAATAGGTTGCATGAGGCACATCAAAAACAACTAGGGGGACATCCTTTACCAATTTATTGACATGAGCGATGAGTTGCTCAATTCTTGTTAAAGGATCTTGTATCTCACCAAATGCCTTTGAATAAGATGACACATTTTTTCTCTTCCATTCCTCTACAAGCATAATCTTGTTATAGGTGGCCATTCTTTCCTTGGTGGAAGCCTCATCATGGTTTCTTATCACATCTTCGATTGAGAACAAATGCTCATACCCTGATAGCCCCTATGATAATCCCGCCTTGTGAATAAACCCTACTACATCAAATTTTTTCCTTACATCACCTAAAGGTAGGTTGTACCTGTGTTAATTTACCATCAATTTCCCCATATCCTTCATTGGCAACCACTGTAAAGTCTCCAAAACATAAGGTGTTCGGCATCATATTTTACCAATTGCCTCACAATTTCTAAATAAGAAATTCGGCCAGGAACTAGTCATGGCATCAAGTGTGGAGCTCCTTTGAACCCACAAACCCTTATCATTGTACAATCAGGGAAATCATACCAGTCTCCCCAATTATGATTCACTTTATTTCTTGGGTCATTTTCCTTTGGTCTTAGAAATATTTGTCCTTCTAGGGATAGGTTATAATTGCACGGATATCCCAACAACTTCATCAATGGTTTTACAATAACTTCTTCAAAATAAAGGTAATGAGACCTACCAAATCGACTGTTCCACAATGAAGTCCACATTTGTACAGGTTTAAAATCTCCATTTTCATTTGTATCTTTTATCCGTAATTCTTCACTCTAGACCCCTCTAACTTGTCCTTCATATAGAAGAAAATGCATAAGAAAAGAATAGTGTTCAAAATTAATACTATCACTACTATTTTTAGTCTTTTCAAGCCCTCGATTTAGGGCGTTGGCCAAGTAGCTAGCATAATCAAATGGTTGGCATCCTTGCTTTGTATTTCTGTAGCTAAGACCATTGGGGCAATCGACATGAGAGGTGGAAACTCTACTCCCAATACCTGACCAGCTTAATAATAAGTGTATTGAAAATACTCTTCGAATAAATCTTCATGGAAAGGAGGGTTTTCACTGCTAGAGAACCTCCTGAGTTTTCCTCCTTCATCCTTGGTCCTAGATGCAAAGGTAATTTCCATCTCTTATAGCTGGTATTCATGTGGTGATACTCTGTCAAGAGGTCTTTGACCGTGAATGATAAATTTAGTGAACACTCTAACTAAAATACATTAGAAATGAGATCCCTCAAAATAACAAGCATGTCACCCCCGCCATGTGACTGAATAGTTCTTTTCTTGGGGTCATATCTGATAGCAAGAGCTTAATTAGCTATGCGTTCATAAACACATTGAGCACCACAAGTCTTCCCAGGTTCAACCTCCATGGATTGTAGAAAGTAGGAGTGAGTGGGAAGACATTGAGATTGATTGGGAAGAATCTATTCAAAATATACTTGTTAGAATACTTCAAGTTTTGTTCACAAATAAAATATTCTTTGAGAAAATAAAATGGAAACTATAACATTATAGGATTTGCTAGGTCATTTGTATACAAAAAAATATTATTTTAGCATACAAAATGTAAGTATTTATACAATTTAATAGAACTATTGATTGAATTTATCTATGTAGCACCTATATGGTCCAGTCAAATCCTTCCAAATCATATTTAACATTTTATTATATAAAACCTATAGATTTGAGTTGTATTTTCTACAATCAAACCATTAATTTATAATATATTTTTTGCATAAATGTATGCCTTTGAGGCTTTCAAAAAATATAGATTATAAAATATTTTACTTTGATATTATAATTATTTTCTATTTTTTACTACATTAGTTTTTTAGAAAATGCAAGCAACTTAGTTTGACATACATGGTAAAATAGAAAAAGGGGATTTCATAGAGACAAATAAGATTACCCTCTATATTGATGGACCCTTTCAATAAAATAATAATAATTTGGGTATAAAAATAAAAATGTAATGCAAAATAGGGAAACATAAACATATAATTAATCTTAAATATAAATAGTGCATTTTAAAAATACAAAAAAAGGTGTGTACCCTAGATATTAGTGTCAATTTTAAATGTGTAATAAATTATGAAAATATATTTTTAGGTTACGTTTTATGCCATGAGGAAATATTACTTCATAAAACACTATGAAGTATAACTAACGCTTTATAATATAATATTTTTAAAATAATACTTTTCCTTAATTCATTTTCTAACATTAGGAATATAATAACATAGGAAATATAAAAAAATATTAGTTTGTAAATTATCTTCAAATTATTCATAGTTTGGTTTCTATGATTGTGAGTATTTTAAATGTTAAAAATATGAAATAAACTAGATATATCAGAGCTAAAATCTTAATGCAAAAGCAATAAACCTTGTAGATGAAGCACTAAGGTGTAAGAAATTTGAGTTCATCACTTTATATAAAGGGAAAAAATAGGCTCACATAAATAATGTGGACTAATTAAATAGTTAAAATATATATTTTGAATTAAGTAGTAGTTGGTTTTGGTGGGGCCCCCATCCATGAAGACTAGGAATAATCTAAACATAATATAAATTAAATCTTTCTATTTTTGACATGGGATCTAAGGATTATCTAAGGTGATGTAAAAAAAAAAAAAATTCTATTCACTATCTTGTCTATCCTTTATTCTTTGAAGTATCTAACTAGATGAACATACAATTTTTATCCTTCATATCCAAAATTTGACTATAGATCCTCCTCATGTTAGAGGAGCGATAAAAAAATGTGATACCTTTGAACTTTTTTAGTGCATTCTACATTTTTTCCAGATGTTATAGCCAATAAATTTATCACACCTTCATTTAATAACTTAGTACAACCTATCTTAGTTTTCTTCTCTAAAATAATGTAAGATTTCTTATTTTTCAATAATATATGCAAATCAAGCACCTTTATAGTAACCAACTCATTAAAAAAAGGCATTAGCTATAGAATATCACTACAAGTGCCCTTGGGTACTTCCAAGATCCCCAAAGGCATTAGCTATAGAATATCACTACAAGTGCCCTTGGGTACTTCCAAGATCCCCATGACCTGATTATATTACCTTCTTGTTCCTCATCCTCTACCCTTTCCTTCTAATGACATCCCTATTAAAATTGAAAGTCAAGTATAGATCCTTTCCCTTACAACTTGATGATTCTATTTAGAATTATTCCACCAATATTATTTCCCTTTTTTTTACATATGATACTTACCAAAAAAAATTCCTATCCTATAACAATTCCAACACCTAACAAACAAAATTTAATAGTTAAGAGTGTATATTTAAATTTAATATCCCACACCTATAAGAAAATATTGTATACTATATAAATATCAATTTAAACCAATATCTATACACATTTAGTGTGGGTACACTTAGTGTATTAATAGACACCAAATCATATGTATCTAAAATGTTACTTATATTACATAATAGATTCAACATGTACATTGAAATGGGAGTAATCCTAAAAAAATTAGATAGGGGATTAAATAATTGATACCAAGGCTTAAAAAAGAAGGGAGTTGAATCCTAAACCCATGGACCATTAATAAAAATACTATCTCTATCCTTCAAAGAGACATATGATATAGTAATAAACTCCTATGCATAAGGGTATAACACAATTCTCACTCCTAAATATATGGTTTTCAATTAGATGAGACCCCTTCCTATCACTTTCATTATTTAAAATAATTTTAATGATATAAGAGTGAACTTAAATAATATAAATTTTTATTAGAGATTTCTTTTGTGAAAACAAAATTTTGCTAATGTAATAGGGAAATGTCATATATATTTTTTATTTTATTCTGGATCTATTGTGATTAGGTTATCTTTAATTTATTGATTGGTATACAAGTTAAAATATTTTATCTACAAGTTAGAAAATGATTTTATCCTATCTTTTAACCATAATTGCTCATCCCTATAATCTAAATCCAATCGCGACATCTATTCTTTCATCATCTTAGTTTAAATAAACGATCGTGGATTGATCCATATCGTTTAAATGATCCTAAATTTTGGCCCCAAACGTTTAAATTTTAAATTTAGGTTTGGGTTCATGTTTTCCTCCCTTACATACTATTATTCATGTTGACAAAAGTATGAATTATTTAAAATTTCATGCTAGGATTGTATATTTAAAGACTAACCATAATTCAAAAAGAGTAATCTAAGAACATATTAAGCACATATAGAATTTAATCATATACACTTTAATATTAGATCATCACTTTAGGAGCATATGACACACTTGTGTGATGTCCTCAACCTTAGTTCACTATAATTAAAATAGTACATATATGGGTTTGACTAAATAGAACATAAACCTCATGATTCACTAAGCTCCCTAAAGGTGTTTGTAAACATAAAAAATCCTTGAATCATATTCATGTATCGAAAGATCAAGGAAGAAAAAATTTAAGAATCAAAATTTTGTAAGCTCATTTATGTGGGTACAATTAATTTTCATAGGGGCACCAATTAGGTTTACAAGCGTAGATCTAAACCATAAATTGTAATATATGCACAATAAAGGGTGGAGGTATGAATTCAATCATTTATCCATAAAGGCCAAAGATTTCTTAACAACACAACTAGTGAAAAAACATAAACCAAGAGGCTATAAATACAATAAACATTATAGGGATAAACACACTAGAAACCACATCTTAACACAATAAAGAGAATGGTTTATTCATTTATAAAGACATAATGAACAACTAATACAAGAGGTGATTTTAATAATTATTCAAAAGAATATCATAGATATGTATAGTAATATAAATTAATTTCTTCAAATGGATCTAGAATAATAGTTTAGAACCTAAAAAACCATGTATCAAATGGCAGCTAATTCTGAAAAGATTGTTGATTTACTTTAACTCTTTTAGTATGAAAATTTGTGCTTTATGCAGGAAGCCGAAAACAATTTATCACATTTTCTTTGACTATTTATTTGCAAAATAAATTTTGTTCATGTTCTCCTCTGATTTAATTGGCTGGGGGGAATTAGAAAAAAAAAAATTAAAAAAAAATATAACTAGTCAAATTGGAGGGGCTGAAAAATGTATTAATTTATATTGGTTATTTCTATCTACTAAAATTCTATGGTTTATTTGGAAAGCAAGAAATGAAGAAAAGTTTCAAGGAAAGATGTGAGCCCTTACTGTGTCTTCTAGAAAACTCCTATATTTTATTGTCTTAATGCAAGTATCAATAACATTGGAAACTTCCAAGTCAAAAAATTCTAAGCTTCTCAAGAATGAAAAGGTAGAGTTATGCAAAGAAGAGATCAAGTACACAAATCACTAGCCCTTCAACTTAGATGATAACATCCCCTTAAGGGAGGACTTCCTTAAATTTCAAAGGAAATGCAACTCATCTTGGATGTTACGACATAAACCAAAACAGTGAAATAAGAAACATGGGAACCACTTCTACTAGATCATAGTTTGCAACATGAATCAAACTTACACTTTATCAGCCTGTTTTCACAATCTCATATTTTGATCTAATGTATAATAAAATTTTGTCTTTTTGTGTCAGCCTACAAGGCAATGTACAATTTTTTTTGTTTGATTAGGTACAACCTTGCATGGCACCCAGTTTAGCCATATCTCAAGACTGTTGAAAATTGTTCTAATGTAAAAAAACACTGTTGTGATGTATCCTTTTGATTTATAGACTATAATTAAGACAATTACTTTCCCAAAAGATCTTAATGCATACAATGGTAGGGCTTTTCTAGTCCAAAATTCTCATGTTAAAATGAACACAAAGTTGATACACTTAGTAGATTGTGCCATAAAATTCTAACACTATGATGAATAAATTCCTAACACCTTTAACATGTCATTTTCCTATTTTTAACTGAATTTAACACTTATTATTTTATAATCTAAATTTTTAAATCAAATTTAATTGATAATGAATTATTTTAATTATTCAAAAGTTTGGAGTTATGACTAAAATTTATGTAGACAAATTAATCCTAAAGCCCCTACAATGATGGGGTGGAAAATTTTACTAGCAAGCAAGTTAGAGTGGTGTCCGTGTGAGTAGGAGAATAGCAACGTCCATCATCATGCATAAAAATTCATGTGCCGCCACAATATGTTATGTTTTTGCATGGTCGGCACTGTGCGATAGTGTAAATGTTGACTCCAAAATCCAACTAAAATCTATTTCCTACATTCAGTTCGTGGCGCCAGATTTCACAAGGAGACAAAAACAGCCGCCAAGATTACATGCATGTGAGGGCATTCAAATTTTACGTCTTCCGAAGATTACATGCATGCGAGGGCATTCGAATTTTACGTCTTCCGTTTGAAAGAAGTTTTGCTATTTTTAGGAATATTTGCATTATAAAAAGGGCAGGAGAGGAAACTGATTTTAAAGGTTTGAGTTTTATTCATTGCTATAGATCATCATGGGCAGAAGAAAACTCGAGCCAGTTTACAGAATTGACAAAATCAAACGACATAAAACATTTCATGATAGAAAAGAGGGTATCTTCAAGAAATCTGCTGAGCTTTCTGTGCTGTGTCACTGTAAAGTGTTTGTTAGAATTGAATCTGAAGACGGTGATGTATTCGAACGATCATTTGCTCCTGCGGACAATCAAGATGAAATTCTTTCCTTGAAAGATATATCTGCTGAGGTCTCGAGATTGGAAGTGGAGGGAGATAATGAAGTTTTCTCGTTGGAACATAGATTTGCTGAGGTCGCCCACTTGGAAGTGGAGGGAGATAATGGAGTTATCTCCTTCGAAGGTATATTTGCTGAGGCCGCCCGCTGGGAAGATGGTGATGTATTCGAATTAAATGAGGATCCAAATGCAGCTCCTCATGTTACGATGTCATTTGCTCCTGCGGATAATCAATGTCCACCTCAAGATGAAGTTCTCTCCTTGGGAAATATATTTGGTGAGGGAGATAATGAAGTTCCCTCCTTGGGAAATATATTTGGTGAGGGAGGTAATGAAGCTCCCTTCTTGGAAGATATATTTCCTGAGGTCTCTCGCTTGGAGGTGAAGGGAGATAATGAAGTTCTCTCTTTCGAAAATACGTTTAGAAAATGCTTGATGATGATATAGATGACATCTGAACTTCATAGTGATTCTTTTCAAATTCATTCATGCTCATGCAAGTTCGATATCATTCTGGAAGAAGGGACAGAACAATTCTGCATATAATTGTAAAGAGAGAGCACTTCTTTTGTGACTTACCTCCAAACATCGAGATATATAAATCTTGTTTGTGCATCTGTTAATGTTTCTTTTGATTTATGCAGATATAACTCAGTTTATACAGATGTTTATGTTTCTTTTTCTTGTTTCTCGGTGCCCTTTCAACCCATGCGCATGCCTCTATTTGATTGAGCATATATTACATACAAATTGTTAATGGAGAAGCCGCGGCTCAATTTTTTATTTTTTATTTGTGCTTGTCTTTACATATATGAACGACGTAAAATGGATATTTTAATGAGTAAGTGCATTGATTTAATCAACATAATAATTTATAATTGAAATCGTTTCATCAGGGCAGGTCTAGAATTTAAAAAAGCCACGCCTGTCATACGAAAATGTGATCGCTCTTGTAAATTTACTCTGCCAAGCAGGGTGAAAAATTTAAGGTCAAGAACAAGAACGCTTCTAATTCTGCCCGGAATTCTGGAAACCAGAGCAACAGAAATGTTAATGGCCCTGGCGCCAGGAGGGTTCCGGTCTCTGCTTGTGAGCTTCATTATACTGCGAATAGAGCGCAGGCAGAGGAGCTGAGGCGTAAGACGTATTTGCCCTGCCGGCAGGGTCTGTTTGGGTGCTTGGGTGCTTGGATTTGCAAGACCTCTGCATTCGACTCTCTCGTAAATTATTGCTGCATGTATATGTCTGTCAATATTCTTCTGTCTTTATATGATTTTTCTGTCTTGTAATGGACACTACGGTGGCTTCCATTATTGTTTCTCATATGGGATTGAAAGAGATTTTGATGTTTTATGTTCCCTGTAAATTCGTCACTGCAAAACTTGTAATGGACACAATAGTATTATGAACTGTAGAACCTTTTCTTTTGATCTGTCTAAGTATGTCAGAAGCCATCAAATAGGTGCTAGAACCTAAGTAATGAGATTCTACCATTTGTCTCATCTCATTATCCAAATCTCAAACAACTCTCATATAGCAAATTGCAGATGACCAAAAGTGTCTTCAAGGTCCAAGACTCAAGGTGAGCGAGAGTTTGCCTAGTGTTGCAATCCTGCAAACCCACACCAACGCAACAGTTAGTTGCAAGTGTTGGAACCTTTAGTGGTAAAGTGATTGCAGTTACTTTATATTTTGATAATGAGCCACATTCAGAATTCAAAGTGTGCTTTATTACTCACAAGTTGCTTACTCATGGTTAAGTTGGTGTCAATAAGCAATCAAGATTGTAGTTGCAATGGACCACACAAGGATGTAGAGTTTTAACTATAGTTGACAGAAAATTAAATCGAGATGGTGATCATATCCCTTAAGCCATTTAAAACCCCAAACTCTGTCGATCAGGCTATGGATCTGATCACCAAATTCCAATTTAGTTAATAAATAGGTTAAGTCTGAACATCTGATAATTATATATTTGTAACTCCAATTAACTTCAATGTTGCCAAGTGTCAAATGGAGGGTTGTGTTGTCCACATCTCCAAGTTGTGTTTCTTTGATCAGGCAGTTGCAGATACAAAAATGCACCAAAGGTCCTCAGTGTAAATCAGCACAGACTGTAGATATCACTTGCCATGAAAGGAGATGATACAATATAGCTCTGGTGGGCCTGAGGTAAACTATTAAAGCCTTTTATCAGGCAGTCAGAGACTGATAGATGAATTTCGTCCATGATTCAATTACCCATCAATTGTCGATCTATATATCATCAGGAAAAGTCTTAGATTGGGAGTCAACAAGACAGAATGTTCAAATGAGAAATCAAACCCCACACACTATTATGCCATTGTTGTTGAAGTCAAGCCTATGTTCAATGATTTGTAAATATTAGCTCATGTGTTTCAGTGAAGAGTCTAATTAACATAGTAAATAAGTATGCATATCTGTATTAAATTAAAAAAAAAAGTCCAATTTGAATGGAATTTAATGAGAACTAGAGGGCAATTACATAGGTATACGAAGTGAGGGTGGTCCCCAAATAGTTGAGTAGTGATACTAGCTTGCGTTTGAAGAGCTGGTCTTCTACCATATATTGTTAGCAAAAGTTTGCCTACTCTTGTCAGCTGACCTAAGGTTGGGTGCAACCCCTGACAACTCTCTATTTTCTATCAATTAGTCCAAAATGGTATGTCACAGTAGCATTGAACTTCTGGACCTGTCATTCCATTACCAATAACAAGCTCTCCAAGTTTAAATGGAAGATTTATACCACCGTCAACAAATGAATTCAATTCTTCATTCTCCATTGCACACTTTTGAATAGCATAGAAGAATAAGAATAAGGCCTCTCTCGCTAAACTTTTTTCAAATAAATAAATCACTAATCAATAATTTAGTCAACCTTGGGAATAAATTTTTGTCCTTGTGTTGAAAGAACACATAACCTGCTAAAATCCACCTAGATGACATCCATGTGCACGCTAATGTGTTATGCGTACAATTCTAATACATTGCATGATATACACGTGTGAGGCAATATTTTTAACCATTGTTATAAGACTTAATGTCTATACAAGATCTACGCACATTTCACAGATATGAAAATAAGACAAAAAAGCAACTTGTAAATAAGAAAGTCCAAGAAATTTTTTTCAAAGCCTTAAAAATGAATTGATGTAAACAGTATACATGCATTCACAACAATTATCATATGCATTCTTTTTCATTTCAGTATTATTAATTTCTACTTCTATAAATTACACATCAAATTACAAATATAAATTATTATACATTACTATTATTATTATTTTTCATTATTGTTTTCCATTGCAAATGAGTTAATTTATTCATTTTTCAAAACATTTTCAATTCACAAAAAAAATACATGTAATATATTTTAATATAATAATATTTAAAAAATATATTTACTCACAAATCAAATCCAACAATATCAAATAATCATTATTATAAATAACATTTGCATAAATTAAAAACATACAATTATAATAAATACAAACAAAATTATTATTATAATTTATCATTTGTATTCACAACAATTCATATATTCAACAAAATATTTCTCGATGTAATTTAGATAGATTATAAAATATTATAACTAAGCTAGTTGTAAAGTTATTTTTAATTTATAGGGTGATTTAAATTATATTAAAAGTTATAATTTCTCCATAGTGAGTGGGTAGAGGTCAAGGTGGTGTAAAGATTGCATGAGTAATGGAAGAAATGTTTGAGTTGAGTGTTGTTGAAGGACATAGAAGAAGAGGTTGGTTTAGAGATAATTAAAGTGGAGAAGAAATGAACATGTTGTTGAAGATCATGTAGATGCCAAAATATAGATCAAGAGAAGATGTTAAAGTTTATTTAGCACTAGTAAGAAACCTATAATTGATTTTTTTAGTTATTCTAGTAGTTTTTTTCTTAAGGAATTGATATATTGATTGAGTACAATAAAATAACATTTTATGTAATCTAAGAAATATTTGATCTTTAAATAGTGAATCATGCTACCAAAAAAAAGTTACATGTTACATTATGGTTGAAAGAAGTACAATTAAAGCGAAATAGATGAGGAAAAGAGAACAGCGAAATATGGATAGGATGATCTTAATGTTCAATTATATATTTATTCCTATAGAATAACAATTGGATTTATCGAAGAAAATAGATAATTTGAAACAAAGAAAACATGGATATAAAAGAGTTATATAAGTTGATAATTCTCTAGGGTTTATCATCATGAAGTTGATGAGGAAAACATTGTAAGGTATATTAATGGGTTAAGAGTATCTATTTAAGAATAACTGAGTATAATGACGATACAAATTTTGAACAAGCATGCCAATTTCCCCTAAAGGTACTGGAGTGTAATAAGAAACTTCAAACGAATGCAATTTGTTGAATAAAATACAAAACTCTTCAATGATTAAAACCTGACTAAAAAATTGGGATAAAAATAATAACTATTGTTAAATTATAATGATTATTATATATAAATGAACCTTATCTTTTGGAATGTTCTCTATTGTTTTTAAGGAGATAAAAATATTGATGCTAATTCTAATACGTAGTTAACCAAATATGTGAAGGGAACCTTTTAGAAAAATGTGGTGATAATGGATGAATAAATCTTGATGTAGATTATACCATAATATCTTCTAACACTAGTGAGCCTAAAAATTTGTTTCAGGGAGCTTTATTCAAAAAAATACTTGCAAACAAATTGCATTCCTCTTAATTACATCTAGATTCTTATCAAGATAATTTAATTCATACTTGTATAAATAGCATAGAAAACTAAATGGGGTGGCTTATATGTATATAAGATTAACACTATTTTTAACAAATTCTAAAAAATTAAAAAATAAATTAAATAAATTCTTCTTAGAATATAAATGTTATCACCAAATAGTGCATCCCTACTAAGTTGCAAAAATTAGCCTACCGGTGAAACATGGGATAACTTTCCTTGATTGTGGGTTTGAGATATGGAAGTTAACCTCCAGAGTGAGCTAGTTCTCTTGAAATTATCACCTAAACTAAACCACCTACTATTGCTTGCAAAGGAAAGAGATGGGAATTTTCTATGAAAATGAAAACCTAAGATCCTAAGGTGATGCACCAAATGAATTTTCACCCGCACTTGTTTGAATGAACATAACATGATCAACAACATAAAATTTGACATACATAACCCAAAATTTCACATGTCTCTTGCGTAGGTATTTCATTACTAGACCATTTGATAACTAGGATAACATTTAGAAGGAGCTGAAAATGTTCTCACAACTTAAACTTTACTCCTAGTTGGTTAAACACAAACTTAATAACCTGCAAAAATACATATTTTTTGCATAAAGGCAATGAAAAAATAGGACAAAAATCAAGGGTAAAAACCTCTCCACAAGATCACATCAACTATTTTTTAAGGTTTTGCACAATGAAGTAGCTTTGAGAAGGTAAAGCAACTTATTATTATTGATCAAAACGCTCATAAACAACATACATGTCTGAAAATGAATTATATAGCTACTTCAGCTTGAAAGAACCTGTAATACCCCTCCGTTTTACTTCTTGTTTGGTTGCTTTATGTTATGTTTGGTTGCAATTACTTTGATACTGGATACATTTTGTTATGATGTTTTGATCGCTATTATTCAGCGACAACTATTATTGTGGGATGTAGTTATCTGATTATTGTTTCACATGCATTATAGATTAATGTTGTTGTAGAGTTAACATGAGATATTATTATGAGATTATTGGAATTATGATGGAAGTGTCAGTTTTGATGAGTGTATGGATGAAGAAGACGAGTTCGCATCACTCGCTTGCGAGCGCCCCGCAAATCCGTAATTCCTTCTTCACGATGTGTATTATATATGCTAGATATATTGTATGATGTTGTTTACTTGGTTGCAGGATTACATCGACTCCATCTGGTTTCAAAGGTTTGAGCGTGTCGATCCAACGGTTAAGTTGAACGGGAGATAATAGCTAGGTAACATGTGTCAAGTTTACACCTTAACCTTAGTGTGTCGTCAGTTGTGTATGTCGAGTCATTGTCTGTCTTGCTTTGATGTTATTTAATTCTGAAGCATTCTTGATTTGGAAATAGATATTTAGAATAATTGCATTTAAATCATGTTGATGATTATTTAATTTAAATAATGCAATGTGGATAAAAGTAATTATATTTAAATTATTTAATTAATTAAATTTAATCCAAGGGGGTTGAGTTTAGTTATTAAATAATTAAATTAATTAATTAAACATGATGCAAGAGAATGAAAGGAAATAAAAGAATTAAAATTAATTTTGGAATTTAATTTCAACGTGTGGGAATTAAATTAGAAATTGTAATTAAATGTTTATTTGGGAAATTGGTTGCAACTTTGGAAATTAATTTATTATTTGAAATTGCATTTTAAATTGAAAGTGGGTTTTTGAAAAGTGAAATTGAAATTAAAATATCTAATTTGCATGTAATGTGAATTAGGATTGTAAAAATTGAAATTGAAATTGAAATTGAAATTAATATCTAATTTGCATGTAATGTGAATTAGGGTTGTAAAAATTGAAATTGAAATTGAAATTGAAATATCTAATTTGCATGTAATGTGAATTAGGGTTGAATTAGTATTTTTGATTTATAAGGAATACATGTTTTAATTTTAGAGGAAAAAATTTTTTTAGAAAAAAAATATACATTTTTACAGCAAGGAAGAAATTTTGGAAAATTTGTACAAGGGTTTGAAGGAAGTTTGATTGTAGAATTGATTGAAGGAAAGATTGTTTGCATTTGTTGGATTTTGGATTGGATTCATTGGAGGATTGAAGAAAATTCAGGAAATCTTTGGAGGAGGCTTGCATCAGAAATTCGTTTCTTCCTGTAGCTTCTTGTACTAGGTTTTCCTCTTTGTGTTTTATTGTTCTTGATTGTTTTTCTTTAAAATATTAATAATTAAAGATTTGTTTCTTAAATCTGTTTTAGAAAATAAATTTGATGTTAGAAGAAAAGAATTAAACAAATTTACAGCCTTTGCTTGTGAAAATTCTTGAGAGAAAATTGTGAAAACCTTAGTTGAATTTAAATTAATTGGGGAAATTGATTTTGTTGTTATTGAAATTAAACATAGAGATTGAAAAATGCATTTAGAATATTTTTAGAAAATGAAACCTTCTGTTTATTATTAAAAAACGGATTTTAAAATCTGCAGTATAGTTATAATTTTCATGGTAAAATGGTCTGATTGCGTCGCCTATAACTTCACTTTCACAAACTGGGTTTTCAGAAAATTTAAAGGGTTTTTGCATTTTGAAATGTTCTTACTCCTATCCAAAATTGGGAAATACCCAGATCGTAGTTTTTGAGTTATGCTTAAAACATAAGACTACTGTTAAATTATTTTCCCATGGCTGTTCTGAAAATAAAATAATAATAAATTGATATTTATAAATATTAATATTTTATGTATTGTTATTATAATATTAAAATATTATTTAATAATATTTTATATTATAATTTATAATACTAAAGTATTATATTTATTTATATTATTTTAAATAAAATTTGTATATTAGATTAGTGGAATTAAAATTATAAACATATGGGGAAATTATTGTTTATTTTAAAATGGCATGTTAAAGTTTAATTGAAGGAGTTAAATATTTGATTTAAAGAATGCATAATTTAAAATTTAATTGTGAAATTTAAATTCATGTGTAAAAGGTCCAATTATTAATTTGATTTAATTGGAAAAATATATTTATATTTTGAAAAATTGATGATAAGGGATATTTTATTTTGAATTAATCAATTTGATATTTTGTAAAGAATAGAAGATATGTTAAGGATTAAATATATTTAAATATATTAATTTATATTTAGTATATGTATATTGAAGGTATTTATCCATTTGAGAGAATAAATAATATTTTATATTATTTTATTCTATTGTTTGCAAATTGGGTATTATTAGTGTTCTAAAAGAAATGATTAGTATGTGTAGAAAATGTATAGGGAAAGATATTTTTTTAATAGAAGTAATTACTTGATTTTAAAATAAATATTTATTTTGTTAATTTGATTGAAGAAAATATATTGAAATGTATATATATATCCATGAGTATTTTCAATTATTAATATGAGATGCATGCAATGTATTATTGAATAGAGATTTTAAAATGGATTGATTAGTGTTTATGGAAAATGGATAGAGAAACAATATGTTATTATATTAAAGTGATTGAATGTTTTAAATAAAAATTGAATGAGATATAAGATTTGGTTAG
This sequence comes from Sequoiadendron giganteum, assembly GCA_007115665.2. Lineage (NCBI taxonomy): Eukaryota > Viridiplantae > Streptophyta > Pinopsida > Cupressales > Cupressaceae > Sequoiadendron > Sequoiadendron giganteum. Next base: position 584,212,386 of record CM021106.1, on the reverse strand, counting down.
GAAATGGAAAGAGGTTAATTTCATAGATTTGTGTCGATTTAAAAGTAAATTAAGAAGTTGTTTTATTGATGAGGCAATCAATAATGTTATTTAATTAATTTCTATTTAGATTAATTGAATCATTGTGATTGGGTTATGAATGAGATATGGATTTAGTATATCCAAAAGTAGTATCTTCCTCATGATTATCTTAAAGGATTTAATTCTCTGTATTCAGTAAAGGGAAGTAAGTTTAATTGTTTTAGATTTCCAATAATGAAAAGGGAAATAGGGGTTATGATTATTTTAGATGATCTAGTTATCATGTCTTTGACTTTGTCAACACTACCCATTGAATGAGTATGGATTTAGGAAATCCAAATATTAGATTTGATTGATGACTTGAATGTTTTTGTTGCTATGTCGTCAAGTTGCATTGTTGGTTTTGGGATTTAGTGTTAGTCCTAAATTATAAGTCTTCCAGAAGAACTTAGAGGATAAGGGTTGTTGAATCTTTATGCCATCCAGTTGTTTTCCCTTGGGTAGTGCATGGCATCTTTTCAGTTTTACCCGGTTTTCATGAACGGGGATGTTTGCACCTCCTTGGTTTAGGAGCGGATTATGGGATCCGTGTCTCCTTGAAAGGAGTGGACTATGTGATTGTTGCCTCCAAGATGTTTGGAGTGAGTTTTCTATTATTTGTATCCTCCTTGTGTTGGAGTGGTTATGATGCCTAGTTTCTATGCACTTGTGTTTCCCTTGGTGATTGGTTGTGAGTGTGTTGTCCATTAGAAGAGTGGCTTCTGTTAGGCGCCATAGCCGAAAGAGGTAAACTAGATAACCTTCGGGAGTGATTTAAACAAGTGATAATTAAAATAATGTACTTAGAAGATTAGAACTAACTTCTCACTAATCAAGATAATTTTACCTCACTCATAGACACAAGGGCTTGTTTAGACTTGGGATGAGTGGGAAGGCTTGGAATGGCAAGATCAACTAGGTTGTTCTTGCGAGAGGTAGTTGATTCCGCATGAGTGAGTATGAGTGCCGGGATTCAGTTGAGGCCACCAGGATTACTTGTGTCGAAGCCTATGAAGGATGCCCAAAGGAGATCTCATGACAAACCTTGCGATGACACTCTATCTAGGACAACTATTGTTAATTGTTTTTTTATATATGGTTTTGTGAACATACTTGATCTACTTTATGTCTGGAAGCAATGTGACCTATGTCAATGATATGAATGTTGTACTTGATTTGTACTTGTTTGGTGATTGAGTTGAACTTGTTAGTTCATATATTTGGTTATATCAGTATGAGTCAATATGAGTCTGCCTTTGGTTAGAGGTAGTAGAATCTTTGTCCATGTTACTTTATTACTATCTCCTAGCATGGGGGTTGGGCCTTCGGGTACCACATTGGTAGGGTGGAACAGGCACCAAAATCGTTGGGTCCCCATCTATCTTCTATACTTGGTGGCGAGACATCCAGATGGACAGCTCGCGGTTCTTGTTGTATTATCTTGCATTGTAATATTTTAACTTGTATAAATTATTTTATCCCTCTTATGTTTATGAGGTGGAAGTTTGTAATTGTAACCTTGAGTACTATTGCCTCATTCTAGGAATGAGTGATGTAACTATTGGACTAAGATAATGTTTATGAGATTGTATCTTGGTTGATTACTTTATTATGTTATGTGGTATTCTTATGATGTATGATGTTTATATCATAAAGTTCATAATGCTATGGTTATATGTAATATGTATGTGTGGGTTTAAGTAATCCTAACCTTGTAGCCTTAGAGGTTGTTGTTAACTAGTAAGTGAATGTGTATGTTAAATGCACTTTATAAAAAAAAAATTGGTTCACTTATGATGTTAATTGCAACTTCCTTTAAGGTTATTTGGCGGGGCATTACAGAACCTTAATAACTAGTTACAATACAAGGCTTGAAGAGTAGCTCGAACTCAATTTTTGAGTTACAATGCACAAAATTGACTAGAAAGAAGCTTTTTTAGCTTACAATACTTTTCCAAATAAGTGAAAGAACTAAGGTGAAAATGAAGGTAGGTGTGCCTTTTACAAATAATCATTCATAAGTCTTAGTAACAAGTTACAATCAACATGTGACATGTGTCACAATTTTTCTTCCTTTTGAAAAGTCAAACTTTTCCTTTTGGGTGCTAAGCTGAGTGACTCCTTATTTTGATCATTCAAAGACTCCAAAGTGGTGTAGGTGGAAGAAGACTCTTAACTTTTCAACCTTTGTCATTTTCTAGATGCTCTAAATTGTTGTACCAAATACCAACTGACACCTATTCAATGAGTACTTGACACTATTATGAATCAATGTGAAGACCGTACATTAATTGATAAAAGGTGACTATCATTGTAAGGGTTTATAAAACACTTTAAGAATTTTCATTATTTTACTATCACACTTTCAAGAAGAAACATTACCATCCGTTCATTATGTATTGTCCACTCTCATAATCATTGTCCTGTGAATTTCCATTCATATTTTTGTCCTCCAATTTTGTCTCTAAACCATTCTTTTATCTCTCAAAAGTCACATCTTTAACAGTAGATGATGCCAAAATAGTACATTCCACAAAACCCTTAGATGTCTTTGAAATATTTCCCACCTTACTATAGCTTTTTTTGTTTCATCTCATTAGAAAAACTTCAATATATTTTTCAAGTGGCCTAGAATAATCATTTTACTATGCTCAGTAATATTCTTTACCTCTGTGTGGAGCAAATCTCTTGTATGCTTAGTCATTTCTGAACCTGTAATGCCCAAAATTTTCAACTAAAATACAATTAAGGACAAAACAAAATTTTTAAATTTTGTTCACATACGCTTGCAAAAATCTCAAGGTTTTCTACCAAAGCATGTACTACATGAAATCGTACAACTTTCAACCAATTATAAACTATAATATTTGAGTTCAATAACTAAATTGCTTAGACAATCAAGGGTGGGGGATGAAAAAGAGGCATTGAGTCCACATCATTGAGGCTGACTTAGATAGTTCAACTAACTCTAGAACAATCACAAACATAATACCAGACACATGATTACCAATAGAATACATATCAATAGTAATTCCCAAGTATAATAATAAGAGAAAAAATCCTAGAGGCCAGACCTAGTCCTCGGGGGCTCGTCTCAGACGGCCTTTCCTACATATATATTTCGTAGAGGCACTGTAGTTTAACAACTAGGCTTCAGCCATCTCACACATAATTGGATAGAAAATGGACAAAAATGCTAGGTTAAAAATATGGCTTAACATCAGCTTCAATCGGAACCACCAACACCTCTCCTCACGACAACAATAGGAAACAATAGTTCAAGGTTAAGAATTGAGACTAGACCCACACATAGCATTTCTCAAGAATTTTAAGAAAAAACTTGAACTTTTTTCCAACTCATGTTACCATCTTGGTTTAAGTCATAAATAGTTTCACAATACTTAAATACATACAATGAATACACATTAATGGTTATGCTATGAGGATTCTCACTATTTAGTGAAGTGATATGATAGGTTGATAGAGTAATTTCTCCTATTACTAACACCCTTTATGTGTATCATAGAAAAATCCACCAAAAGATATGCTTATGATCCAATACTATACAATCTATGTATCATGTCCATCAGCTATAGAATAAATGCCAAAAAACAGTATTATCATAATATCTCCTAGTTAGCCTTCAAGATGAATCTATTGGGGGGACAAAGAACTAAATGGGTAACCAATACTTTAATCCAAGCTTGCTTGCATGAATTAGTAAAGGAAATAATATCAAATTGATTTTGATCACTAATCACTTATTACTAAGGAGTATCAAATCAATAATTAATTATCATGTGCATTGCTATTGTATGCAAATTAAACCCGACATGGCTTGAAAATAACATTATTCCAATGAGATTGTAAATGCAACAACTCATATTTTCTCCTTTATTCAACCACTATAGCATAAGGTTATGATGAATTAGAAATAAATCATGCAATTATCAATGATTGCAAATCAAATAAACATACTAGAACTTATGTGCTTACAACATACTATTATTATTTATGTATGATCTACTGGCGTGGGATACTTTGGCATATTCAACAAATAGGTTTACACATGAGTATATGTTTCAATGTATATATATTCATCTATATGTACGAGTATATGAATGTACATGTATACTTATATATACTACCATCAAGTAGTTAGGCAAGATTACTGTTGTTTAAAAGTTTAATTATTTTCTAAATAATTTACATTCACATAAGCATAGAATATAAGCCTCAATATCGTTTATGGGTACGTTTATATTCTTATATAAATATACTCACACATTCATTTGCTCTAAAGTTAAATTGAAATACTAACATGAGAGAATTTTATAGTTAACATCTAAATTATCAAATTCTTAGCCATTTTAAGGTCAGTTGAAAAGAATGAACCATAAAGGAATTTAACAGTGCTAGAGAACAGTTGTATAGATAAATGATAAATAAGAAAATTAATAGTGTCAAGGACCAATAGTTTAGATAAATTTGAAAAGAAAAAAACTCCAAGAATTTTTTTTCCCCATTTGGAAATGCCAACTAGTACTGGAAGAAATTTTTAAACTAGATTTAAGAAAAATTGAAAAGGTCAATGTGACCCACTACTACAGAGAGAGAACTAGAAGAGTTGGGTGAATTCAATGGGAGTCTCAAGGTCTTTAATAACTTCAGGCTATGCACAAACGAATATAGAAAAAAAAATTACATCTAGAAGTACTCATAATCATCCATATTAAATATCATATGGCCTTATGGATTGCATTGATTGCATGGTACATAAAATGGGTATGTCGAAGGACTACTTAGACTTATGGATGCCAAAATTATAGTATGCAAAATAAATGGATTTGATCATAAATATTTTAAAAATTCCCATGCAATTATGATAGCATATATTTCAACCCACAAGAAGTATTTAGGATGCCAAGTCTTCTTAATATATGCTCTATTTTTCTTTAAACAGTCAAGAAGTCATTTTTTGTATCACTTAGAAACAATATTGAGGGTGAAAAAAATATCTCCATGAGGGTAGGCGCATAACTATGGTGATCATTGATAGCGATTAAAATAGAATAGTGAAGAATACAACCAAAACTAGGAAGGATAGACAAGATATCTAATAGAAAAAGTCAACTCCTTGATCTTAACCAACCGCCCAACTTAAATTGTATGATGATCATCTATTAAATGATGAAAATTAATAGCACTACATGTTTATCATTTGTTAAATGATTAAAATAATAGCACACAGACAAGGTAGGATCTTAGGTGCGAAATCAAGCAAAGGAAGATACCCGATTATATAACATTATAGAAAACACAAACCAACCAATCAACAATTTATTTTTGTTTCAATCTTCAAAACTATCCAAAAGGGATTAGAGATTTACACATTTTAGCACTAAATTGCATACCCTAATTTAGATATGTTTTGTGTAACTGTACTTATGTTTTTGTAACTTGTTTGAAGAGTAGATAAGGGAAAAAGGAAAATGTGGTAAAAAAATCAATCATCACTCAATTGGAAAAAAGTAGACACTCAAAACGAGTAGCAAAAGGATTTGAAGTATAAAAATACCTCCAAAAATAGAAACATACAACAATGGCAATCAAGCCATTTAAAGTTCTATCCATTTATCACGTACAAAATCTTATTATTACTAGTAATATTGAGTTTCACTTAGGTGATCATAATGCAAAATAGTTTGAACATTGAGCAAGAGAGAATTGATTTCCACACCTAAATTATTGGTTTGTTGAGATGGGCACTAGCAGCCATTGCATATTCCGTCTCTCCTTAATAGACTAGAATTTTCAGTACAAAGACTAGGCGATGGGTTGGTTTCCAATTAATGCTCTTCTTGTGGCTGTGGTGGCTAAAAAATAATTGAAAAGTAGAAAGAAAGAAATGGAACAGAGATGACTTGGATCATTGCAAAAACACTAGCTCAAACACTATATATTATGGTTAGCTGGTTTATTTATTGTGTGTACGTGCAGCAGGGGCGTGGATGACTAAAGTCGGCTCTAGACGGTTGTGTCAACTATGGAAAATATGCAACATAATTAATTTACTCTAACATCCCCCCTAAATTAATTTTACTCTAACATCCCCCCTAAATTAATTGTACTAATTTTGTTAAATACATCCCCCTATAATCTAGAATATATGGGTCCTGTCCTAAAGCCTTGTTAGGTACCCATTTACAATTATTCACTAATATGATGGTAGACATTCATAATAATCCCCCCTAAATGCTTACCATAAAATATTCATTTAACTGCTCATAAGCCTAGAAGACCTCTAAGATATACAAACTGAGGTTCACATAAAGCTTTGGTAAATAAATTAGCTATTTGATCCTCCGGTTTACAATACTGAAGATGAATCACATGTTGTTGGATGAGATGCCTGATATAATGGTGATATACTTTGATATTTTTTGTTCGAGCATGAAACATTGGATTCTTGGACAACATAATGGCACTTTGATTGTCACAATGAAGTATAGAAGGCCCTAATTGATGATGTTTGAGTACTGAAAGAATAGCTCGCAACCAAGTTATTTCTTTAGCTGCCTCATTCGCTCCAGTATATTCAACCTTTGTAGTTGATAAAGCAATAATATTTTGCTTCTTACTACACCATGAAATGGGACTAAAACCCAAAGAGAGAACATAACCTGTAGTTGACTTGCGATCATCTACAGGGTGATCCCACAATAGTGGTTTACAACTTTTGGCCAAACTGGACACTAAAATTATTATTTTTAACTTAATCTTCTCATTCAGGCACCTATAGCAGCTAAACCGTGATGAATTTGAAGATGATGAAAACTAGAGTCTCGTCCAATTTTGTCTATAGATTCTAAAAATATTTTTTCAAAATTTTTGGAATCAGATTGCACTTCTTTTTCCATCTCCCACAAAAACTTGTTTTTTTAGAAAACAACATTTTTAAAAAATGGCGCACACTGTATAATGCATAACTTTTTTTCTATGAAGGATAAAATTCTAATTATTTCAAATTTAGATTTTTAACTTTGATATATAGTGCTTCCACTTGGTTAGATAGTTTTTTATTATTTTTTTTTTCTTTAATCAAGTTTCCAAGTCAAACAAATTACAATTCAGACATAGCACGACCGTATAACACATAATTTTTTTTGTATATATCGAAATTCAATTTTTCTTTTTTTGTTAGATGAAGGACTTCAATATATGGTGCACTCATATTTTAATTTTTTTTTTTGATAATCTACTATTTTTCCACATGTGCAGAACAAAGACCTTCATTTTCGATGAAAAACCTATGTTTAATAAAACTAAAAAACAAATACATAATAAAACTAAAACATATTAAAATTATATTTGTTGGATAGCTCATTATGTAGACTACCATAATAATTTGAAATAAATTTTAAATGAATTCATTTGATCCCCCAAAAGGTAAATCAAAAGTGATTTTTTATCAACATTTTGATAGGTGTAAATGAGACTCATTTATAGGTATGGTTTAAAACTATCGAGGTTCTATCCAAGGGAGTTTGATCTAGGGTGGTTTTATCAAAGCCTCTTCAATTGGAATCCTTAAAATGGAACTTTTTAAGGCTTAAATCATTATATTTTCTAAAAATATGTGATTTCAGCAAAAATCAAAATCTCTAAAAATTGTAAACCACTATTGTGGTAGCACCCTGGCACACAACCTACCTAGTCTGAATCAAAATATACAAGCTGTAGATCTCCATGAGAAGAGTAATAAACTCCCATATTCAAAGTCCCTTTACATATCTCAATATTCTTTTTGTTGTCATCCAATGTGTAGCTTTAGGAGAAATCAAAAACCTTGAAACCACACCTACTACAAATGAAATATATGGTCAAGTGTGATTCAACTACACAAGACTACCAACCAATTGTTTGAATAAGGTAGAATAAACATCCTCACCATTCATATCCTTAGTCAACTTCAATCCTTGAGCAACTAGAGTAGATACACCTTTGCAATCTTCCATCCTGAACTTTCTCAACAAGTCTAAAGCATATTTGGTTTGAGAGAGGTACATTCCATCATCTTTCTGCCATACTTGGATGCCAAGAAAGTAGTGTGATCAGGTGAAATATTCTAGTCTAAAAATTCTAAACTAAATAGAATGCAAGAGAAGCAAATAACACCTAACACCTCAAGATTGGGCTACGTTAACTCACACAAAATAAAGATAAAACAAACAACAGATTATACCTTGTGTTGAGTTGATCTTTAGTTGGCCCTTTGATGGTTGACAATGTGTGCTCCTTGGAAGATAAGCTTGAAATTATGGTGGTTGAAGGATTAATGGTGGTGGGTGAATTCCATAATGAATTCTAGGTTGTAAATATAAGAGCTAAGTTTCTGCAATAAATGGATAAGATGCTTGGCTTGAGAGCATGAATGCATGACATAACAATTTCTAAAATCTAGATTTCCAGCCCAAGAGTCTAGATCCTTTAATGAATGAAGAGGGGGGTATTTATAGAAGAATTTTAATTCTCTAGAGGATTCAACGGTCAATATTGAACCACCATGGCCAAGATGGAGGGATATGGTGAGTTGAGGATTCACAAGCCCTCACATCTCACCATGTGGCGGATGAAGTTTCCAAAGGACAAGGTGAGATGACAAGGGTACAAGTGACATGGAAAAGGCCATGTGGTCCCAAGGTACTTGCAAGTACCTTGGGATTGAAGAGGATTTCTAAAAAAAGGGATTCGTTGTCCCCAAGTGGGGCTGAAAGTGACAAGTGAAGACTTTTAGAAAGTCCACTTTTGTCACCATGGGGATTGGAGAAGGCGTTGGAGAAATAAAAGTGAATTTTTAATTCACGTTTTGGGGGGAACCAATGGGTAAGACAAGATTCCCCCTAAAAGGGGTCCTTGTCCCATGGGTATGATGTGACCTTTGAAAGGTCATGGGGAAGACAAATGCATGGGGGGAATAAGTATGAATTTTTAATTCACATGGGGAAGAGGTCAACCCAAAAGAGGTAAGTACCATAAAATGTTGACTTAAGGACATGCTAGAAAGGGTAAGTGATTAGGATTAGGATTGTGCAAACATTTGATTAGGCTAATTAATGATGATTAGAGGAAAGTGGTTAGATATGGAGGATGTGACATTAATCCTAATTAAGGACATGCACATCTTAATGAAGGATTGATTAAATTAACCCAGATTAGTAAAAGGGTTAGGGGGATGGGACAATGAGAGAGAAGAAAAAAATTGAATATTGAAAAGGACAATTGACTAAATTAAATAAATTGATTGATTTATTTAATTTAGAGAAGGAATGGTAAAGGATAAATTATTTAATTAAATAATTTTGGGAACCTTAGGAAAAGGGGATAATATTAATTAAATATGTCATTTAATTAATATAGATGGATTAGACAAATAAATGATAGGATTATGACCATATGGAAGTGGTCGAATTTAGATGTCTACATTTTGTCCCTTTTTGAGATGGTGTTACGAAGTAGCATCATTTCAAAGAAAATTAAAATATAGCACTTAGAAGAAGATGGTTAGATTAAGGAAGATGCTCCAGTAATTCGAGGAGTGACTAGGAGGAAAGATGATGGGAGTGAAGATGAAGATTATGGATTGAGGATGCCCCCTCGAGAGGACATGTGGGTTCAAAAGAGCACGGGTGTTATCTCGAAATGGATGAGAGGATCTGCAAGGGTAGATGGAGAAGATGATGCAAAATGATGGATGAGAGATGATGATAATATGAAGAGATAAAGGCAAGCACAAATGGATTTTGGGATAAATATAATGTTGCCCTATTCAAGCTACAAGCCAAGATGGATTGATGGTTGAGGGAGTGTTGTGGATGAGCGAACAATATGTCCGAAAAAAAACAAGGATAGGGAAGGATACATTCTAATGAGAGTGTTGTTGATGAGGGAAGGATACATTCCAGAACAACACAAGGATAGGGAAGGATACATCCTACTGATGATGATTGATGATGATAGTGTTGTTGACGAGGGAAGGAGACATCCCTAAACAATACAAAAGGATAGGGAAAGATACATCCCGATGATGACAATGATGATGATGGTGATTGGGTCAAGGCTTGTAGTAGGGCTAAGAACAAGACCAAAGATGTGATTAGATGATTTGTGCTAGATTGAATGGATGAGGATTGGATTGAGATGGGAGATGGTTAAAATGAATGAAGATGATGGAGGCAAAGAATGCAATGTAATGCAATTTTCCATTTTTGGAGTACTGATTTTTGCTATAGCATAAGACACCAGGTACCATGGTATGTAGAAGCAAGGTGGATTAGTGTCTAATGCACATGAAAATGCAACAAACAAGAAGGTTATCCCAACACTCCAAATTCATGATGACTTTGGTTGGGCCAGGTATTGGGATAACCACAAGCACAAAAGGATGTCCCAACGTAACACAAGACCTCAGGAGTCTTGGTGGGTACTATGTGGGACAACCAAGAAGACATAAACATACAAAGGCCCCTATGTTAACTAGTCAAAACACACCATAATATGATAGATCATGGCGGCCTTGACAAGTGATGAAAGGGATCTCAAATGATAAACAAAATGTCAAAAGCATCAAAAGATCACAATCAAATTTCAAATATCCTTTTCCACAGAATCTAAAGGATGGATGGGATTGATGTGATCTGTTAGGAAGCATACATCCTGTTGAGACCAAAGATGGAGGATATTGGTTGATCGACATGAGGTGGGATATTTGAAACCAATTGAATCTTAGGATACTAGTAACCTTTATTTTGGAAGCACCAGCGAGGAGAGGGATGTACTTGACGACACAAAAAAATGACATAGCCGAAATACCTAGGGGCTCGAGGGTTGATCAAAGATCAACCTTACCTACGTGAAAGCGTAGAGCCCTTGTAGTTCAAGAAAAGACCATGGATAAAAGCGGAAAGAGGACAATGGAGACCATGATGGATGACAAAGAATAGATGGAAAAAATGATTTAGCCTTGCCTACGTGAAAGTGCAGGGACAACATAGTTTGATACAAGGCCAAAGATAGAACCCCGGGGGTGGATTAAATGATCGACCTTACCTACGTAGTTTGACAAAGATGAAAGACCAATGATGAATAAGATCGAAAAGAGGATAATGGTGATGGATGATGAAGGATAGAATGCCCTGGGGAGGATCAAGTGACCGTCCTTGCCTACGTGAAAGTGCAGGGGCAATGTAGTTTGACAAAGATGGGCAGATGGAAAAAGGACAACAAAAATAGCCTTAGGGGCAAATCAACTAATTGGCCTTACCTACGTGAAAGTGCATGGGCAACATTGTTTTCCACAAGATAAAAAATAGACAACAGATAGGGATGATGTATGACCATGATAAAAGGATAAAAGGAGAGAGACGATATGATGAGCCAGGATAGGCCGTATGGATAGGATGGTTGATATGTTGGATGTGGGTTATGGGAAGCTCAGGGATGGGATAGTTAGAAGATGAATTGGGAGGATGAGACAATGGATAGATGCAAGAAAAAAAAATGATAAGAGATTAGGAAGATGTGAGGAATATAAAGGAATGATGATAGTGTAATGTATAACATTGGATTGCGTGGGAGTAGCCTATAGCTAGATACCAATGACAAGGGATTATGAGATAGGAGGAAAATAGAGGTAAATGGGTGGATGGATAAAAATGGGGAGATAGAAAGATGCTAGGATAGGTGGATAGAGGGATTTAAGGATTTGGAAAGATGGAATGGATTACTGGATGGATAAAGGGATGGGGAGATAAGGATGGGAAGGATGGGGAGACAAGGATGAAAGGACAAAAAAGGACTAGTGGATGAGAGTATAGGAAGATAAGGATTTGGTAGATGGAAGGGATTACCAAATGGATGGATGGATGATGTCTCGAAGGACTCTATTGCAAATAAGGAGATTCCCCCACTCTAGATGTGTCATGCATGATGAGGCAGAATGGGTGGATAGGAGATATAGCTAAGGAAGGGAGATTATTGGATGGATGATGAAGGTAGATGGATGTAAATAATATGCATGGATCAAAAAAGTAGATGGGGAGGATAAGGAATATGATAGTGTATGGAATATATGGCAAGGTGTATCCAAAGCAATGGATATATTGTTGCCCCTCTCTGGGTCAAGATCACAATGAAGATAGAGGGGCTAGATAAAAATGGGATATGATGGGTAGGATGTGGAAGATAGGCAGATATAGGAGATGGAGGAAGGAATGTGTAAGTGGATGTTGCCCCCAATCATGGAAGTAAACTAGATGGGGGATTTACACATGACGTTTTTTGGCCAGGTTTTCATCATAGTACTTATCCAAGATGCTTTTTTGCCAAGTTTTCACCATTGGAGGAATTATTTCTTTTTACTATTTTCTTTTTTCTTTGTTTTTTTCTCTTTTTGTTTTTTTTTATTACTTTTGGGACTTCTCAGAAAGAAATACGGATGTATATGGATGATGATATAGATTCAGAAGACATATGATAAAGCGGAAGGATGAAGGACTCAAGCATCAAGTTCCATATGAGGTAATAAGAGCCCATGTGTAAAGTGACCATTAGATGTTTGTACAACCTTATTAGAATGGATGGATTATGCGAGAGGATGAATTAAAGGGATTTAATAGGGGAGATATGGGGGATAATGGATGGGGTGGTTGAAAGTGTATGGATGGAATGATGGAGTGGATGTGTGATGTGTGATAGGAGGGTTGATGGATGGAGAATGTGGTGATAATGGAGGTGTTGGAATAGTGACTTTGGGACATAAGGACCCAAAACAGATTTAGGAGATGGAGGATGTGAATGATTAGTTTTGGGATTAGAAAATTTGGATGTTGTTAGGGATTTTTCATTTGAAGGCATGGCATCTTTTTTCTTGGGAATCCACATGGTTTTTATTTTTTCTTTAGTGGGCCTTTGTGGCCGTTTGGATTGATTTGGATTTTGGACTTGATTTTTCTTTTCTTCAACATGTCTTTTGAAGGGGACATCAGGAGCTTTAGATTCATGTGGCTTTTTGGATTTATACATTTTTGCTTTGGCATCCAAAGTGCTTTTAGTAGAAATGGGATGGGTATGGGGGGATGTATGATGTGTAGAGGATGTGGATGGAGTGACAGAGGTAGGCTTTTGATGATGATGTGTGGATGGAGGATGCGAGATAGCATGCATGGAGGGGTGCCTTTGTTGATCGTGATTAAGAGTTATGAGGTTAGGATTTTTATGCTACACACTAGGGATAGGTGGTGGATGGATGAAAGGATGAATAGGCTGAGATGGAGGAGGTGATTTTGGGATATAAGGACCCAAAATAGACTGTGTCTATGGAGGATGTGTGAAGTTTGGTGGAGGGTTATAAGGACCCAAAATGGATTTAAAAGGTGAAGGAAGATGGACGGTTGTTTTGAGGTAATATGATGGAGGAGGGGGGATGGCAACAAATGGTTTGGTAGAACAGTGGGAAGTGATTTTCATTCTTTTGGAAGAGGCTTGCTTAGGATGTATGGAGGTTGTACCAACATTTTGGGATTGTTATTCTAGGGAGATATATCCAAGACCTTTTGTACCTAGATGTTTTGTGACCTAGATGGGCTCTAAAATACCATGCTCATGAAGGCATAAAATGTTTCCATGATAGTTCATGTTCTTGAGCAAGTGATCTATGGTAGGATGCTTATTCTTTTGGAAGCATGATGTGTGTGCATTAATAGGTGAAGGAGGATGGGTGGTGCACATACTTTGTTTTTCATCTACAAGAAGACCACCATGGATAAGTGTAATGTTACCAAGGTGATATAAAGGTGGCATTAGGGTGGCAAGGCTAGGTAGCAGTGGAGGATCACTCGATGGAGAAGAGGGGATAGCAACATCAGGAGGAATGGGTGATAAGGGATTGGGAGAGGGATTAGATGGTATGACAGAATCCAAATTTGTGGTAGTGGGTGGTAAGGGCTTAGGAGATGGGGTGATTGGATCTTGAGTGCAAAGGGGATCATGAGATGGAGCGAGAGAGCTATTGTGATCTTGAGATGAATTAGATAGGATGGTAGGATCAGGATTCGGGTGAGGAAAGGAATTGTGAGATGGGATGGATTGGGGACTGTGATCTTGCGATGGAGTGGATGGGATGGTAGGATATGGATTTGGAGGAGGGGATATTCTTGTATGCTTTGGATCAAGCCCTTGGCATGGCTCATCATGTGTGGGAGGCACAATGATGGTGGATTTTTGGAGGGACTCCTTAGGTGGGGGAGATGGGAGGATGGAGGATTCATGAAGGTCATGAGATTGAAATTTCGGAATATTAGGACTAGGAGGATTGGATTGGATGTTTCTAATGGATTGGATGGATCTAGCAGTAGAAGATGGGGATTCAATGGATTCGATGGGTTTGATGGACTTAACCATCTGGACAGTGTTGGGAATCGTAATGGTAGTGATAAGTGTAGGATGAAGGAGGGCCTCATCACTAGTGATTGTACATAATAGAGTGGGAGGGTATTGTTTCACAACATCAAGATGTGGATTTGGGGGTGTCTCTTTTGTTATGAGTCCTTGGCTAACATTTGGAAGGGATGTAGGATTAGGTGGGGTGATGGGAATGGATGGAGGATTAGGGATGGTTGGAGGACTAGGATTAGGGATTGGTGGATTAGGGTTAGATGAGGGGATGGGAATGGATGGAGGATTAGATGAGTGGATGGGTGGATTAGGATTAGGGATTGGTGAATTAGGATTAGATGAGTGAATGGAACTAGATGGAGGACTAGGAGTGGTTGGAGGACTAGGTGAGTTAGGATTAGATGGAAGATTAAGACATAATGCGGTGAAAGGGGGAGTGATGTAAGAGGATGTGGATGTTGGATTAGGTTGGGAAGATTGGGATGGTGGGTATTAGTAGGAAGATGTGGATGATGGATTAGGATGGGGAGATGTGGGTGGCGGATTCTCGTAGGAGGACATGTATGGAGGGTTAGGATAGCAATATGTGGAGGCTGGATTAAGGTAGGGATATTGGGATGGTGGATTATGATAGGAAGGTGTGGATGTTAGATTAGAAGAGGAGGATTGAGGTGGTGGACTACCATGGGAAGATATGTATGATGGGTTGGCATAAAAGGATATGGATTAGGGATTAGGATAAGAAGATTGAGATGGTGGATTAGGATAAGAGGAATATTGGGATGATGGATTATGATAGGAAGGCACGAGCGTTGGATTAGGTTGGGAAGATTGGGATGGATGATTAAGGTAGAGATATTGGGATTGTTGACGGTGGTAAGGATAGGAGTATGGGGATGGTGGATTACTATAAGAGGATGTGGATGTTGGATAGGATAGAGGTGGAGAGGGAGGACATGATGAATATGTAGATGGTGAGGATACTGGATATCCCTTGTCAAGGGTAGCATAAGGACTGCTATTAGATGTGGATGAAGGCATGGGGGGATAGTTCAAAGGAGTAGCTGGATTTTGGGAGGAAATTGGAGAAATCTTGATAGAAATGATAGCATCAAGAGGATTTATATTACACTTTTCATGATCAACAAGACTTTTGTTATCGTCATCAACGTAGTTAGGATTCCCCTTGACTACTATTATTGGTCGTGTGAGAGTGGGATAAGGATTCATGATGGAGATAGATTAGAAGGAAAGAATAGATGATGGAAAGATAAATAGGATGGATTGGAAGAAGATATAGGTGGACTAAAGCTCAAGTTGGGATTCAGGTTAAACTCATATTGGGATTGAATAAAAGCTCATATTAGGATGATGGGATTAAAGCTCATATTAGAACTGGATTGGAGCTTAGATTAGCACTATATTAAAGATCATATTATGGTCCAGAACAGTCCAAGGGTGACAAGATTGAGAAAAACCAAAAATTAAAATTTTCAATTTTTTTTGGTTTTTTCTGTCGTAGTAAATCACGTTTTCGGAGGTCTTCAAAGCATAATTTGGGGTTGAAACTTTTGTTAATCCTTAAAATTGGGTTGTTAAAGGAAATTTATTGTAGGAATTGAATTAGTAAACTATGAGAAATTTTTGACGATGTAAACGGTTCAGAATTATGAGCATCGAGTAGAAAGTTATGACCCCAACAAGTTGGGGTAAATAAATTCCTATTTTTTAAAAGACTAGATGATTTGGGGATGGATAGGACGAGGAGGAATGATTGGATGATTATTTTGGACTGAGGAATATGTAGGCCAATTTTGGTATGAAGGATTGACTCTTTGGATGCGATAGACAAGGTAGAAAGCAGCTAAATGGACAATGAAACAGACCTGAACGGGGCCTCGAATGAAGAAGAAAAAGGTTGTTTCACCCCTATTTGAGAGCAGGGTCACCTGTTTGGGGCAGGTTCTCTTGTTTTGGTAGGACAGGGCCGCCTGTTCAGTGCAGGGTTGCCTATTCTGGGCAAGGTTGCCTGTTCTTGGTAGGGTCACTTGTTCAGGGAAGGGTCACCCAAATAGCTTCTAGATTTGACTTAATCTGGAAAATAATCAAGTGATATTGGTAAATAGACTTCTAGAATGGGCAATCAGATTTGCGGAATGAGAAAACGATCACTCGAAATGAGTGAACGAATGTATGAGTCTAGGGATCGGTACTCAAAACGGGTGAACAAATGGTCGAAAAGGGGGAATGATGCTCGGAATGGGAAAATGGATACTCGAAATGGACAAACGGATGGTCGAGATGTGTAAACGGGTACTCTGAATGAGGGAATGACAATCAAAATCGAAAAACGGGTTCACGGAACAGGGTAATGACTAGCGAATGGAGGTCGAAAAAGGTTGTTCAGAGGGCATGGTCGCCCCTTTAGGGAAAGGTCACCCCTCCTGGGCAAGGTCACCCAAATAGGAAAAACTACCAAAATTTTGACTTGGTCAGGGTAAACAGTAGTTGAAATAGGGGGGCAGGGCCACCCCTTTAGGGAAAGATCACCCCTTAAGGGTAAGGTCGCCCGTTTCTGGACGGAGTCACCTCTGTGTACTGGTTTGAACCTAACTTAGTCAAAAATAGTGACGACAAAGGATAAAAACAATAAGTAAAAAGCCAAAACTAACTGACAAGTACTGGTTTTTCATAAGCAAACACTTCAAACAACACAAGCCTAGTTCTAGTGTTAAAGTTATGGTCAACATGGTCCTCTATCTAGACTTAACAAGGTTGTTAGGGGCGTCCCTGATATACGCACAGTACGTGGGGTCCAAACTTTGAACAGTAGTCTGTCACAAGCATTAATCGGGAGCAACCATCGAGAGATTGGGAGCTTGGACCAACTCTTCACGTCTTGTCTAGGTCTCACCCTAGCTTTGACGCTCTGCTAATTATGACATGACTAGATTGAGGTACAATTTCTGCCTCCCCCTTTTATATACCCCGTCGGTACATGTGGTTGGAATCGTCTATTTGGGTGATGAAATCCCCAAGCAGGTCTCATTAATAAAATGACTAAGTGGACTACAATTTCTCTTCACCCAGGATCACCAAATGGCGCAAGGCGATTGGATATATCAATATTCCACTTTCAAACACAAGCAGATTCTTTGACCCTTTAATTAGTCCTAAGTTCTTAGTTTAAAGAAAATGAAAACACAAAACCAACTAAACAAAGTTTATCCACCTACAACACACTTGTCAATAGGTTTTGTTTTCTTCCTTTGGCAAGCGTGTTGTTTTTAGGCATGGTCACATCTATGTTTTGGGCGTGGCCACCTGTTCTGTGAACCTACAAAATTTCAGAAGGCAGAAAACAACAAAAATAGAAAACATAACAGAAAACAAAAGTTTGTGTTTTTGGGTAAGGTCACCCCTCTTGGGTCAGGTCGCCCCTTTTGTGAACCTGCAAAATTTTAGAAAGCCAAAAACAACAGAAACAAAAAATGAAATTCTATGTTTTTGGGCAAGGTCACCCTTTTTGTGAACCTGCAAAATGTTAGAAAGCCAAAAAACAACAAAAACAAAAGAAAAACAGTTAGGTATTTTGAGCAATGTCGCCCCTCCTGGGCAAGGTCACCTTTTTTATGAACTTGCAAAATGTCAGAAATCCAAAAAATAGCAAAAAGAGAAGCAAACCAGTTTGGTTGTTTGGGCAAGGTCGCCCCTCCTAGGCAAGGTCGTCTGTTTTGTGAACCTGCAAATAGGTAGAATGCAAAAAACAAAAAAAACATAAGCAAAATAGTTAGGTTTTTTGGGCAAGGTTGCCTATTTTGTGAACCCGCAAACAGTCAAAAGGAAAAAACAACAAAAATAGAAAAAAAATAGTCTCGTTGTTTGGGCAAGGTCGCCTATTTTGTGAACCTGCAAACACTCATAAAGCAAAAAAAGAAGAAGCAAAAATAGAAACAAAGCAGTCTGGTTGTGTGGGCAAGGTCGCATCTATGTTCCAGAATTTGCAAACTTCCAAAAAATAGCAAACGTGAAAGCAATGGACCCATGACATGGGTCCCACTGGGCGTGCCAAAAATGTGATCAGGTGAAATCTACTAGTCTAAAAATGCTAAACTATATAGAATGCAAAAGAATAAAATAACACCTAACACCTCAAGATTGGGCTACGTTAACTCACACAAAATAAAGATAAAATTAAAAACAAATTATATCTTGTGTTGAGTTGATCTTTGTCTGTCCCATTGATGGTTGACAATGTGTGCTCCTTGGAAGATAATATTGCAATGATTGTGGTGGAAGGATTAATGGTGGTGGGTGAATTCCATAATGAATGCTAGGATATAAATGCAAGAGCTAATTTGCTGCAATAAATGGCTAAGATGCTTGGCTTGAGAGCATGAATGCATGAAATAACAATTTCTAAAATCTAGATTTTCAGCCCAAGAGTCTAGATCCTTTAATGAATGAAGAGGGGGGTATTTATAGAAGAATTTGAATTCTCTAGAGGATTCAACGGTCAATATTGAGCCACCATGGCCAAGATGGATGGCTATGGTGAGTTGAGGACTCACAAGCCCTCACATCTTGCCATGTGGTAAATGAAGTGTCCAAAGGACAAGGTGAGATGGCAAGGGTACAAGTGACATGGAAAATACCATGTGGTTCCAAGGTACTTGCTAGTACCTTGGGATTGAAAAATATTTCCCAAAAAAGGGATTTCTCGTCCCCAAGTGGGGCTGAAAGTGACAAGTGAGGATTTTTAGAAAGTCCACTCTTGTCACCATGGGGATTGGAGAAGGCATTAGAGAAATAAAAGTGAGTTTTTAATTCATTTTTTGGGAGGAACCGATGGGTAAGACAAGATTCCCTCTAAAAGGGGTCTTTGTCCCATGGGTATGATGTGACTTTTGAGAGGTCATGGGGAAGAGAAATGCATGGGGGGAATAAGTGTGAATTTTTAATTCACATGGGGAAGAGGTCAACCCAAAAAAGGTAAGTACCATGAAAGGTTGACTTAAAGACATGATAGAAAAGGTAAGTGATTATGATTATGATTGTGCAAACAGGTGATTAGGCTAATAAATGATGATTATAGGAAAGTGGATAGATATGGAGGATGTGACATTAATCCTAATTAAGGATATGCACATCTTAATGAAGGATTGATTAAATTAACCCCGATTAGTAAAAGGGTTATGGGGGATGGGACAATGAGAGAGAAGAAAAAAATTAAAATTTGAAAAGGATAACTGACTAAATTAAATAAATTGATTGATTTATTTAATTTAGAGAGGGAATGTTAAAGGATAAAGTATTTAATTAAATACTTTTGGAAACCTTAGAGAAAGGGGATAATATTAATTAAATATGTCATTTAATTAATATAGATGGATTAGATGAATAAATGATAGGATTATGACCATATGGAAGTGGTCAAATATAGATGGATCATTCATCTCAAATGTATCTTGCAATTTTATCTTTGTCACTAATTTGATTCATGTTATGTCATGTGATAATAATATCATAAACATATAGTACAATAATGATTGTGCCACCATCATCAAATTCCTTCACATACAAGTTTGGGTCATGAGGATTATTATGAAAGCCTTGACTTTGGAAATACTCATCAATTTTAGCATACGAAGCCCTTGGAGCTTGTTTCAAGCCATATAATGATTTCATTAACTTGCAAACTAAGTGTTCCTGACCTAAAATTTCAAATCCGTATGATTGAGTTATATAGATTTCTTCATCAATTTCTCCATTCAAAAATGCATTCTTAACATCCATTTGGTGTAAAGGCCACTTGAAATGTGTTGCCAATACTATAATAGTCCTAACAATACTGATCTTTTCTACTCGAGCAAAAGTTTTTATGTAGTCACTTCCCTCTTTTTTTGAATACCCTTTGTCCACTAGTCTTGCCTTGTGTTTTACAATGCTCCCATCTGACTTGAACTTAGTCTTATAGACCCACTTATTATTGAACACATTCTTGCCCTTGGGAAAGCCCACCAATTCCCATGTTTTATTCTTGATCAAAGATTCATATTCATTCTGCATAGCTTGTTCCCATTCTTTTTTTCCTTTAACCTCATCATATGTTTTAGGATAATTGGTCTTCATTATGGTGGTCATTAGAGCATAATTAATTTGTTGAGTCTTTTGATAAATTTCTTGAAGACTCTTGGTCTTTGGAGGTGGACTACATTCTTCAACTGCACTAGAAATTTCCTTGGAAATTTCATTGGTTTCAAAGGATCCACCATTATCTATGTTCACTTGTGGACTAGGAGAGGATTGTATCATATCCTCAAACCCTTCATTAAAATTGACATCCCTACTTGTGAATACATCCTCCACACTAGGATCATACAACATGTATCCTTTCCTTTGATCATCATAACCCACAAAGATGCACTTAATGCTCTTCTTATCAAATTTCTTTTCTCTAATCTCATATGGTATGTGAGCAAATGCTTCACAACCAAATACTCTAAAATACTTAACATCTGGTTTCTTTCCACTCCATGCTTCTTCAAGAGTGATATTCTCTAAACAAGTTGTAGGAGATCTATTCAAGACATGAGATGCATTATTGACAGCCTCGGCCCAAAGAAACAAAGGAAGACCCTTGGATTGCAGCATGCACCATGTCATTTCCACTAAGGTACTATTATTCCTTTCAACAACACCATCTTTTTGAGGAGTATATCTATTAGTAATCTCTCTTTTGATCCCATGATATTCACAAAAGAATTTGAACCTATTGTTGACATATTCTCCTTCATTATCTATTCTTATTCTCTTGATCTTACTCCCACTTTGATTTTCCACAAATGCTTTGAATATTTCAAATTTCCTAAACACTTCATCTTTTTGCTTAAGGAAGTAGACCCAAAATTTCCTTGAAAAATCATCAATGAAGCTTAAGATATACCTAGCTCCTCCCTTTGGATTCATTGGCCCAAATAGATCACTATGAACAAGTTTAAGAGATTTACTTGCCCTCCAAGTGGACCTTTCAAACTTTTCCCTATGTTGTTTTCCAACCATGCATCTTATACACACATTTGTGTTTACCTTTATCCAAGGGAATTCATCAACCATATTCATCTTTGAAAGCATAGATAAATAGTTTAAGTGACCAAATATTTGATGCCACAACTCACTTATAGAAGAACTTGTAGTAATGTAAGCTTTCTTATCAACAGATGCTAAAATTTGTAGATGCCATCACACTCAACTCTTGTAACCAAAATTTTGAATCCATCATTAATGTTCTTGATTAGGGTAAGTGCACCAAGATGGTTCCCAAAAAGGGGACTTAAGTGGACAACCTTTTTCTGAAATCAGGAAATACTGACCTTGGACTTGAAATTGAGGATACTTAGACTCAAAATTTTGATGGAACACAAATAAGGATTCAAGTGCTCTGAGTCTACTTTCTAAACTACTAATTTATTTTGAAAATGATTGAGATTAAGGGGTTCAAACAAGGGACGTACACAAATTGGTGTTGTTTTTGTCAGAAAAACATAACATAGCAACTCTTGTACGACCCTCGTATGGTGAAAAAAAAATTAGTATTTTTAAAATCGCAACAGTCAAAAGTTAGCTAATAGTATGTAGTTGATGCACAGTTTTTCTGATAATTTTTTAATGAATATTTGATTTTTTTACTAATTTGTGAAGTGGACATATCCTGAAAATAGAATTTTGGCCGTGCTACCCCTACAAAGTTTGGAAACTAATTGATTTGTTTTTTTTTTTTTAATTTTTTAATTTTGTAGAATGAAGTCTAGTTTCTAAAAATGTAATTTATTTGAAAAATTGATGAACGGTTAATTTATAACGAAAAAAATACCGAACACTACTTTTTGGCAAAAAAAAGACATACAAATAAAATAAATTATGGATGAAAGACTTAACATTTTTAGAAAGTGAAAAAAATTACATCGTTGGATAGCTAAGAGATAACCCAACATTACCCATGTGCTCGATTTTTTTGATATTGAACCACGTGCAATCCTGACGGTGAGCACGAACTCGATTATGAGAAATATGGTGGATTTTTTAAAAACACGTCTCTGGTCATTGGGAATGCCCTCCAAGCCTTTGGGTTGGTATTCCAAGGAATGCACCAAGCTTAAAGTTTGGTAATTCCCAAAGCAAGATATAACACGAGCACATTACAACGCACTCGCGTTATATCTCAATTTTGACAAGGTTTTTGCTTCTGCAGGGAACATGTCTACTAGCACATAATGTGACCATGTTATAATGCGCTCGTGTTATCTCTTACTTTATGTTAAATGCTAATATATTAATGTATGCTGATATATTTTTATGTACATGTATGTATGTATGCTTGTATGGATGTAAGATTATATGTACATATATATTATGCTTGTATGTATGCATTTACGTATGTCTTTAGACGAAGGGAGAATTTAGAGAGTCTAGAGAGATGGAGAGGGGGTCGAAGTGAGAGTTTAAGAGAGAGGGAGTGGGAGAGAAGGGGTTGGATTGAGGGGGACTTAGCTAGGTAGGGTGGGAGGGATAGAGGGAGGGAGAGAGAGAGAGTGGGGGTCGGAGAGAGAGAATTGATGGAGAGGGAGAGAGAGAGAGACAAAGAGAAAGAGAGGGTTATGTAGGTAGGGTGCGAAAGGGAGAGACTTGAGAGTGTGAGAGGGAGAGACTTGAGAGTGTGAGGGGGGTGAGAGGGAGAGACTTGAGAGATAGGTAGTGAGAGGGAGTGTGAGAGAGGGAGTGGGAGAGAGAGGGAGTGCGAGTGAGAGACCTGAGAGAGGGAGAGGGTTTGAGAGGGAGTGACCTGATAGAGGTACAGAAAGAGGGGGGTGGAGTGAGAGGGAATTATCTAGGTAGGTTTGGAGGGATAGATAGAGAGAGGGGAGAGAGACAAAGAGAGAGTTACCTAGGTAGGTTGCCAGAGGGAGAGACCTTAGAGAGAGAGGGGGTGGGAGGAAGAGACATGAGAGAGAGGGAGAGAGAGGTAGTGGGAGAGAGTGGGATGGAGTGGGAGGGACATAAAGAGAGATGGATAGAGGGAGTGAGAGAGGGTGGTAGGGATTGATTGAACGAGAGGTACACAGAAAGAGGGAGACGGTAGATAGAGACAATTAGAGAGGGTGGGAGGGAGGGAAGGAGGGAGAGGTGAGATGTATAGATAGAGATAAAGTGATAGGGGTTGAGGGATTAGGGTGGAGGACATATAGGGTTCATAGTTTCTAGGGTATTAGGGTTTGAGGGTTGAGGGTTGATGGAATAGGTTTGATGGTAGAGGGTATTTGGTTGAGGGTATAGGGTAGAAGGTTTAAGGTTAAGCATTTAGGGTTGAAGGGTTTGGAGTTAAGGGTTTAGGGTTAAGGGTTTACTTGGTTGAGGGTAGAGGATTTACGGTATAGGTTTGAGGGTATATGGTTGAAGGATTAGGTTCAGGGTCCAATGTAAGGGGTAGAGGGTTTAGGGTTTAAGGATTGAGGGTTGAGGAATTAAGGGTTGAGGGTTGAGAATTGAGGGTTGAGTGTTTAATGTATAGGGTAAAGGGTAGAGGGTT